>JAOTQH010237634.1:0-13040 GCA_025631255.1 Cornus kousa
TAATTATGTCACATCTCATTAGTAATAATATCATGAGAATTACTTCGTGTTGTCTATAATTTTTTCCGAAATTGTCTTTTATAATTTTCTAAGTTTTTTTTTAATTTATTTTTTAATTTTTAAGTTAGGGCTTGTTTGACAACCACACTTGCTTTGTACTTTTATTTTAATCTGAAACAAAAGCAACATTTCTATTTTGGAGTGTATTCACTACTATTCGGAAGTATGTTTGATAACATATATTTGTTGTAAGATTTTTTTTTAAAAAAAAAAAAAAGTGAAAACATGTTTGTTCAAAGAGTGTTGCAAATTTATTGAGAAGGTTTTTTTTTTTTTTTTTTTTTTTTTTTTTTTTTTTTTTGGCAGTATTGTTCATCGCTATGGTGCTTTTACTATAGTGTGGAAGTAACGAAAGCACCATGGTTATGACTTCTTTTTCAGAACCATTTCGGTACTATTTAAATCACAACAAATGTTACCAATCATGCTTCGTACTTTTGTTTTGCTATAGTATATTATCCGAAGTAAAAACGGTTACCAAATGGACCCGTCCCTTAGTTATTAAAATAATTACAAAACATATAATAATAATAATAATAATAATAATAATAAAGAAATTTTAAATTTTAAATGCTAGAGATGGTGTAATTTAAATTATTTATGTCCTTTTAAAGTAGTAAGTGTCATTCCTCCTATGGCTTGCTTCATAACATTTTGAGAACCATAATAATATTTTTATTTTTTGCAAGGAACTAAAATATTATTAATAACCTTCAATTATTTTAAGGTTTCATTGCCAACAAAATGACTTGTTTTAGCACGGGCTTCCAAACTATGGGCTCATGGACCAACTTACAATCCCTCGTTACAAACCATAAAATATAGGGGCTGAAAAAATGTTACCCATAGACTTCTTGGGCTACCCATATTTTAAGCCTGTTTATGCCCATCTCAGGCTTTAGTATGTTAAAACACTTCTTGGATTTTGCCCAATTAATCCTTCTAATTATTTAAACATCATATAATTGCTTAAACTTAAGTATATATGTGTGCCTGTGTTGATGCTTTAAATCCATATAGCATCAAGCATATTCTAGCAGAACACATTGCCTTTTCACTTTTATATATTTGCACTACATTTCACTTTTTTATACAGAAAATGAAATTACCTCTAAAAAATTAGAAAACATATACATTACTCCCTTGGGGTAGCAATTATTAAATACCCCGACTAATCAAAACACTCCATTTACACTTATAATGAGAAATTATTAGATGATTTTGGACCATTAATACTTTGTGGACCAATTAAAATCAGACTCTCGGATGGAGAACATAACCCTACAAAACTATAATAATATATTACAAAAAAATCTCAACATTAACTTTTATTGGATTAGTCAACTAAGTGTCAAATGAATCAAGACCATTTAATAATTTTTCAAAGGATGCGATGTTTTGATTGACCGTGGTATTCAATAACCTCTATCCAGAGTTCTCAATAATTAACTTCTTAATTGGAGCTTAAAAGTACATTTTTTTATTTTAAATAATTGTAAAGTGTATAGTAAAGTATTCCTTTGCCACAAATGTATTCTTGGCTAAAACTTGCACATTAGTGACAAAATAAACAATTTGCCGCTAGATAAAGTTTGTTATATAACATAAGATTAAAAGATCTACTAAACCATGGATAGATATTACGTTTTCTATAAGAAAATTTTAATTACGCTGGTTGTAGTGATAACATGGTATCACCAGCTTATTAAATACTAATACGTAGTGATAGAATCCATTAAATAAAAGAACTTTTATTTATATGACATGATATAATTGATTGATAACACAAATAACGAAATATTAAATGTGCAGAAAAGTCTTTCTCGTGTCCTAGAGAAGTAACAAGAACTACTCTTGCTTTTATTACATAAGATTAAATGATCTACCAAACCATGGACATATAGTAGCTAGGTGTCTTATAGAAGAACAAGAACAACTCTTGTTTTTATTACATATATAATATAACTAGTACATGTTACAACTGAGCATGGTCTTCTTGATTTCTATGATTTGAGAAGATAAGCATCCACCTCTCTTGAGCCATTCACAAGGAAGTCAAGATGAGAGTTTGGAGTAGGAACATCTTCATTTGCCTTCTCATATTCAAGACTCCATTTAATCAAATTTGTATCTGACACTGAAGTACCAGCCTCAAGGGTGGCCTTGAAACTCTTGAAGTACTTTGTAACCTCTCCACCGATTATATTGAATGTGATAGACTTGTTCTCATCATCCACAACATCAATCTTGTCCTTCGCAGTCACTTGACTGCCTGTATATGTAAAATTTACCCGAAAGTGAGCATTGATATTGTCGAGGGCAAAAATCGAGGGAGTTGTAGAAAAGTACTCCCTCCGTTCCATAAAAAGTATCACTTTTAGAAAATCGTGATTCTCACAAATTGAACTGACATGATTCCCATTACTATTTTTGGAACGGAGGTAATAGTATCTTCTTTATTTATTTTTCTTTTTCGATAATTGGAATGTCCAGAAATTTACTCGGACTAATCTACGGAACTCATACAAGGCGTCTCCATATGGATCGGGGGTGTGAGTTAATTGTCAAGGTATAAGAATAATAATAATAATATAATAAAAAAGAAACATTCCCACATACATATAATATATATATATATATATATATATATATATGTGTATATATATATTTCAAACATGTTTGGTATGAGTTTAAATTTCTAAAAGAGTAAAGTGGGTGTGTGAGTGATGTGCGTGAGTTTCTTGCCAATTACAAAAGTGTATATATATACACACATGCTCACTCACCCATTACATAAGTCCAGAGCCTGACTGAGCCAACACTCTTTCCGTCTCCTTCAAGCACTTCTATACTTCGAAATTTGTCAGGGCTGATTTTGGGCATGAGGTAGGTCTTGTTCTTGTATATGTCAAATAACCTATCGGGAGTAGATTTGATCTCTGTTTGAAGCTCAAGCTTACAAATTTGAGCCATAATTTCCTTACTACACTAAGTGAAGACAATAGCAAAACTAAAAAGATAGACCAAAAGAAATATACCAGAGACGTGGGTAACAAAACGGACAATGCATGAGGATTTATATAGGGTTACAAAAGAAAACTCAATTAGGTCTTATTCCCCTTAGTGGTCCAATAAAAATTCGGTTATCTTTTCTTTTTTCTTTTATTTTCTTTTTATTTTTATATATATTTTTTAAAAAAACTCACACCTTTGTCTTTAGTAAAAATTTGAACTACTAATCTTCTACTTTAAAAAATGTAAAAGTACCTTTGTGATCACATAAAGTCAAATTTTAATTTCTATGATTCCCGCACACATTATAAAACTACAAAATAATAATTATAATAAATAAATAAAAAGAGGGTGGAAAAGACAACTTTTAGAGTGCCTAAATGGGAGTAAACTTCTCAGTAGGATTGAATGGAATCTAAATTAGTTAAAGGGTCTCAGCTAAGGTTTTCAATTGATGAACAATTGCATCAAATTGCACAAACATACACAAACCCATTCACCAGAAATGATGCCTTTCTATATGCCACAGTCTTATCTCTAATAAATCGATCAACTGGAGCATGGAGAATCAATCGGACCACGATGGCACTAGAGAAGAAGTATAAAGGTTACCCCAATTTATGGAAGGAATCAGTCTCATTCATGGAGATGCTCTTCATCTATGGAAAATGAAAAAGATAGGGTTCGATGGAAACCGGGCAAGTACAAAACTCTTCCTCAAACCGGTTCCATTGGGTTCCACTTCAATTAAAAGATGGCTTCGCATAATCCACTATGCATAATATTTGTCTTTTAAAAAAAATAAATAAATAAATAAATTGTAAATTCGAAAAAAAAAATAATAATATTCTTTAAAATACATTGATAATTGTAAACAAATACTTGCCAATTATATGCAAAAATTCTTAATTTTGTAATGGAAACATAAGAAAATCAGGGAAAAGAATGAAAGTAAGAAAGAAATGGATAACGGAAGGGACTCTCTGTTTTTTACATTTGCACTCACATCTCAAAGTAAATGATATTTTTAACCCTACCTTCATAAGTGAATGGTTATTTTTTTAAAAAAATACTACATAACTAACATTTCAGAAATAAAACAATCTTTTCGTCTCTCCTCTCTCTAATTTTTATGCTTTGTTCACTAGGAATATATGAAGGAAGGTGGAGGAAAAATAGGAAGAAATGAACAACTTTTCTTCATTCAGTAGAGATGAGATAAGGAGAGACAAGATAATAAGAGGGATGTGTCATCCTTCATCCTTTGCAAATTTTCATCCCTCCAAATATGTGGCATCTCCATAAGGCCGGGAGTTCCGTGGAAGAGATGGACCCACTTCTCTATGTCGGTTTTCAACCTGGCTTTCCTCTACTTCGGTCTCATTGCGCCGGGAGGGGGGGGTGGGGTGGGGGGGATTGTTATCCCGTTCCTCGAGGTTGTTGGAAAATATATATGTTTCATATGCTATTTAAGATATAACTAACATTATACTAATATGCCATGAAATAATTAATAATATGTTAGAAAATAATTAATTAAATATGCAACTCGATATTTAATTAAACATGTAAATTAAAGCAATAAAATAATAATAATAAAGAAAGAAAGTGGACCAAGGCTAGCATTGGATACTAGCTATGCCCTTAAGACAATTTACGCCCCGCATGGTGCTGACGGACTCTATAACGCTTGTCTCTCATGATACAACAGTTTACATCCACCAGTAGTAGCACTACAAACTCATGGATACGGAAAACCTCCTCTGTATAATACTCTCTCTAACTCAAAAATGCATTTATACTATTGAAAATATAAATTGGGTTTGATCCGATCCATTTGGCTTAGACCAATTGCAATATGGTTCATTACTATAGATATTGGGTCTAGTGGTATGAACCACTGGACTATATGGCTTGGGCTCACATCCACTTGGGTTCAGTTTATGTTAAGAGAGGGAGAGAAGAATGAATTGAATATTTAAGTGTAAATTTCCAAATGGGGATGATAGGTATTTATAGAGCACATGGTGTCTATTGGGATTGGGTGTGTTAGTTCACAGACTATTGCACCTATTTGATTCAATAGATATTCAGCCATTAGACGCAATGTTTCAACGGGTTGTATTGGCTCAACCTACTACTGTCACACCCTTTGGAAAACATTGCTTGCACATCGATAACCATGACAACCGTTGTTTATACATCGACAACCATTGCAATGTATATCAACCATGTTTTCTATTAAAGGATGCATTAAAAAACCAATCGACAACCATGCCTAAATTATGTATGTTATGATATGCAGAACTGTGCATGGAATAACACTTAACCATTCAAACCAAATATTTACGTTGCAACAACATACAATTCACATACACGTTGTAGTCTAACGTTATATACATAAGCCATATTCATAGACAAGTTTCATACACATGTAGAAACACTAGTTTTCACAACTAGTTTCAAACAATCCCCCACATGAATGGAAATTGGTTGTTTAAATGCAAAAAATGATTATGTAGACACTAGAGAAAGTATAGTTGAAAAGTTACTGCATCAAGATAGGTAGCTTTTGGCCTTGAACCTTCCCTAGTGTATTGGTATTCGATTTACTGGCTAATTAACCAGTGAACGTGATGTCTTTAACTGTTCATTCATTTGTGTAAACCAAGATAATAACAAACACAGATTACCTATCCTCATAGAGTTGGTTCTCATTGTTGTGTTCATTTTGGCCTTAAACAACTCTTGGCATTCATGAGTGCTCCAGAAAACTTAGTATTTATAGTTCTTATAGAAGCAACCCCACTTCACACTCGTATAGGTGACTTCTTAATGAGAGTATCCTCCCATACCCCACTTGAATTTTCAAGGTATAAGAGTTATTAAAAGTGTAGTTTATCCTAATACTCGTTGTATGTAACACTGTCTCATCATAAAAATAGGTAGAAGATTTATATCTTCCCAATGCTTTTGGTGAGTCACTCAGAATTTCTATTGTCCTTTTGAACCTAGAATTACTGAGTGACTGGCATAGGCACTGATTGTGGAATGGACATCTGCGCCACTAGAAAGGCCATAAGTGCTGCTGGAATGTAGATATGTGCCATTGGTACAGATTGCTCCTACTGCTGGTTTGGAGGGAATAAACCTGCATGTTGTTAAGAGGTACTGCCTTCAATAAATGTGGTTAGCCTCTTAACTTGAAAGGTTGATTGTTGAGTCATTTCAGAATTATTTGGCCTAGAGGCCAAGTTTTGATTCAAACTTCCAAAATACCGTTGTAACATAGATTCAAACCTATGAAAGATTTGGTTTACCAAATCTTCTAACTTTCGTTCTTAAGAATGAGCGGTTTTTGCTTGATCTTGAGTATACCTATCTTACTGGAAAGCCATCATGCGGATGTTATATATAATAGGCATGTTTGCCATTACTTGAGCAAACTTTTCAACTATATCCTTTTCTTCGGGTACAACTCGTGAACTTTCCACTGGAAGTTTACGGGCTTGCATCTCTTCTACTTCGACAGGGTCTTAGACAAACTTGCCTTGCCTTCTTCCACCAGCAATGGAACAATCTATCTAGATATCCGGTCAAGCGTGCTAATATGTTTAGCTCACAAAAATCACGGTTTCCTTCCTGACGAGTAGAAGGGGGTGTGCGGGCATGTCAGGAATTGCTGTCGTTCTAAAAAGGAGCTCCAAACAATATTCTAGTTGGAGATTTTTAAGATCAGGTGATTATATGAAAGACTAGAATGACCACCTTCAAATGTTCTTTTTTCCTTGAAAAAAGACTTCGGGACTGTTCTAGTCTTAGTAGAAGAAAGATGGAATTAAAGGTGCAAGACTTGCAATTAAAAGAACTAGGAACTACTTATTGGAAAGTAATAAAAAAAAAGTGTTGGACTTGTATTAAACATAGTTAAAATACATTACTAGAATGTAAAGATACTTCAAATTGAAATGCTAAAAGCAAAGTGTAGTATTGAGTTGTTGTGTGTGTTGAACATGATTTGCATGGTAGGCCTAAGTGCTCTATTTATAGAGTTTCTTTACAACAATTGGCAATGACAGTTTCAACAACTTCCACTTGGCTTGTCCTTAGGTTACCAAGTGTCCCATTATCTTTCCTAACTTTCTTATAGTGTTGACATATGTAAAATCATATTCTCCTATAATTTACAAGCTATAAGTAGTGGTCTTAGCGATTAAATGCATGTTACAAGCATTTTCCCACGATTTGAAACTGCCCAGATGGAAAAGCGGCAATTCTAGCAGCAGTTGAAAACTTCCACCTAGAAGGTCTGGATCGTGCCACGTGTCCCATGGTTTGATAACTCCCTTTCTTATACATGAATCCTTCTCTTTATGAATTTTGAGTTTTACATATATAAATACCATTGTATATGTGAGTTGTACACAGGGGAATATTTTAGAAAGTTTTGATTATTTTGAAAACAGATCTTGTGTTTTTCTAACTTTCTTTATTTCAGTACGTAATTAAACAATTAATCAAATGCAGTTAAAATAAAGCAAAGTAAAAGTTAAAGATGACAACAGGATTTTTAGCGAGAAAACCCCAGTTGATAAAATACGTTAATTGTTTGTGTGGGAATAACCTTGTGGACTATGTAGTCCAAAGTAAACCGATTCACTATACTTGAAACAAAGTACATTGAACTTTAACTCTGGCTCACACCCTATCATTCTACTAAACACCAATTGCTGACAATCATCTGGCTTTGCGACTCCCCATCCAACATCAACTTGACCTCAAGCTTATACTTGATATTTGTAGAAGAGTAACAGGTAGATTAGACAACATTCCTCAAATGCTCCAATCCTTTCAAAGTGTGATCGTTTTTACTTCTATTCTGCAATCGTTTGAATTTAATGTAGAAGTAGATCTGCTTTTGTCTGATCGATGTAGATGCAACTGTATGATCACGATCATGATTTGAACACCACAACTATAAACTCACTATGTGTTTATGTATATGTGTTCTAGAAAGACAAACAGAAAATTCTCTAAGAATTTTTAAAACAAAAATAGTCCTAAGGCTTTTAAAAATAATAACTTGATAGTGCAAATTCTGTTAATAAACCTATGTGTATGACAAGGTTTATATAGAGGTTTACAGAGTCCTATTCCTTTATAAAATAAAGGAAATTTTGTGCATAGGACTTGGAAGGAAAGTTAGATAAAAAATGAATCAAACAGAACACGAAAATTGAAAACCTGTTACTGTCAGGACTTCTAGAACCAGTTCCTAAAGGACAAAATGGAGTTCTCTCGAATCTCAGCTTCTGGAACTGGTTCCCAAATTCAGGTACCGATTCCCACTTGACAGAATCCAATTTGAACTTGGATTTTTTGTTTTTGGAAACTCTGGAAATATAACTTATAGGTATTTGTACCCTAAGTGGGAAACAATGTCCTAATGTGTTGTTCTTTCATTTTCGATGATCAACAGTACTTTCCTCTTCTGAACAACCTTCCAATATTGTTGTTGATGTCGAATATGATATGGCAACTAAAATTATAACTCAACCAGGACTTGTTTTATTACCGAAATATGCCAATTACAAAAAAATATATCTCACAATCTCCCCTTTTGGCAATTTCGTGACAAAACCCTAAAAATAATTTAATAATCTACCCAAAGCCGAAAAGTAAATTACAATTGTTTAAGGAAACACAGAATTTTTTTTTTATCTTTGTTCTCTTCTTCTATTGGACAAAATTTCACCTGAATTCCTGCACATAGATCAAGAAAAACTACTAGTGAAAGTTTAATAAAACAAGTTAAAAACTCCCCCTGAATAAATTATCCAATTTTTTTTTTCAGAAAATCTAATTTCTCCCCCTAATATAACCTTGTTCTCCCCTTTTTGGAACAAAATTGACATAGAAATCAACAGAGCGAAGAAATAATGAGAAGAGCAACAGATAAACAGTTTCTTACATGTCAATAGTCAAAAGATAATATCCAAAAATATTAAGTTATGACAATATAAAAAATGAACAAAAATATGATGCATATATGATATGAATATAGAATCAAGCATCAATATCTCCAGTAAACGGAACAGCGGTAGTCGGAATATCCTAATCACCACCATCAGTCACTACCACTACCATCCTTATCATCATCCACATCATTATCTGTCTCATCATCCTCATCTCTCTCATCCTCTGGAATAAGTAATGAATCTAGAGGGGCTGGTCTGTAAACATCCTCTGACATACTACCTGTCCTCTGCTCTCTAAGAAATCTAACATCTGCCTGTAGATCAAGGACAACATCCATCATGGCCTTCTGATTCTGAAGAATCAGTGAGTAGAGCAGATTAACATCCTCTGTGGTGAAATTCCGTTTAGACGAAATTTTTTGAGTAATATCAGGAAGAGATGACGAAGAAGCTGAACCCCTACTAACTTTTCGAGTTATAGCCCTGGCGGATTTAGACTTGTTAAAAGCCCTAACATCCATCTTAGACATAATCTCAATATGATGAGCTCGGGGTGGAAGTGGAATCTCAACTTGCCGATACAAACCCATGATAATCATAGGGAATGGAGATGACTTCTTCTTGGTATTGTTCTTGTAGTATGCTGCCATCAACCCATAGATAGAAGCAACAAGATGTATTTGTGCATCAATAGATAAAAGATATAATACCTCTGCATGATCTGAGGAGATAACGTCCTTCTTCCCGAAGTAACCAAGATTGGAGATGGCAAACAAATTCAGAAATGCCACCTCATCTGTGAGATAACAAGATGGTATATAATTGGGGTATCTCGGCGAGTTTGGAACACACAAAGCATTGCAAATATCTTCCCACTTCAGTCCTGAATGATTAAGTGGAAGATAATACCTTGTGCATGTAAATCTTTTGGGTGTACCAAGAATTTTTCCAATGGCCTCTTCATCAACAACATAATCCTTGCCAAAAAAAAAAAAAAAAATCCCTCAAAATATCCTAAATCATAGACTTTCTAAATATTAGAGTAAAATTAATGTACAATATCTGGACAGTAGGTACGCTCCATCCTTATGAAGAAAAGTCAATTGTGCTTCTCAATGTAATCAACGAGCCATTTCCCCGGACTCTCTTTGAGCTTCTTCAAATTCACATTCCGTTTCAATTTAATCGGTCCATCTTTATACACTTTAGTGTATACTTTCCATACATGCTCATTGCAAAAGTGTACTTGAGCAAACTTGACCTCTCCGATGTCTAAAACTGATGGATACCTAGATGGTATTTCAGTAGAAGGCGAAGAAGAATGCATGGAAGAAGTTGGTTTGTCCCTTAGAGCATGTGACCCTTCTTATGGTTCTTGGATGGAAATTGTCATTCGGGCTCTCTTAGGAGGTGGCGAAGTAGCAATTCCCTTTCCTTTGGCCTTTTAGGACAATCTTAGAGGCATCTTGTGTTCAAAATTTTTTGGTTTAAGGCCCCGAAGTTCACTGGATAATTTTGTCGAACACTTGGAGTGCGCTTCAACACTTGTTCTTGGACAAGCTTATTTTAAATCTTCAAAACCCCCAATAATTAACAATCCAACAAGCACATATGATCCCAAGATCAAACCCAAGGTCTTCAAGCTTCAATAAACAAAGATCTAGAACAACTTCAACCAAATCCTCTAAAAATCCTAAACTCCTTTTCAATCTTCAATTTCAACCTTTAATCTTCAAATCTCAAGATTAAATGGATGATTCCATGTTCAATTTGCAATATATGATGAGAATGATGAAAGATTAAAACTATATGTGAAGATATATATGATATATATATGTATAGAGTTATGTAGAGAAAGAGTGCACAATATAAAGAGAGAGTGGATATGAAATAATGCCCAACACTATGACTATGCAAAAGAGGCTTTAAATCCAAAATCCATTGCCAGGAACTGGTAGACGAAGTGGAAATCAGTTCCTAATAGGTAGTGATGTGGTTGGAGTGCAGCGACCACTTTTGAACCGGTAACTATGATACCCTCGACTCTGAGACATGGGTTGATCAGGCCCAAGACCAAACCTGAGGGAATATCAAACAATTAATATAATAAGCTGAAAAGAATTCTAAAATAAGATCTTTAAAATTAAATAGTTAAAATCCAATAATCCCAATACGTTCCAAAACCTTCAAAACTTAAACAACTCGGGAATCCATCTCTAGTGGACCTCTAATAAAAATTCCAAACTGAAATGCAAATAACTTAAATGTTCATCCAAAGTTAAACCATAGAGGGAAATCCTACATAATCGGAAGAATGAGTAATCGTCCCTACTCAGCTCGATCAAACTCTAAGACTGGAATTGCCTAATACCTGAAAAACAAAAGTAGGTCAGGCCTACGAGCAAGTTCTATACTACTACAATCCAAGCAAAGACCCGATACGCATGTACATCCTAAAGAATTCAACAATAATTATATAGTCCATATATATATATATATATATTCACACTACAGGACTCTCACTAAACTACAAGCTCGTCTCAACCTGACTAGTAGGCATTATGCAAAATGACCTGAAGTGGCATGAGTACTTAGGCCTAGTAGGGTACATATTAAACCATCATAGCCAGTTATGCATCCCAATGCATATATGCTCCCTAACCATCGACACTGAGACTCAGGCTCATATCGTGGTACCATAATTATATATTTAAAATCCATCCAAAACCAAGTGTGTCATTCAGCTGTTTAGTGATCTGACACAAATATAGGTAGAACTTAACTTATGTAGTTAATCCATCTCTTATTCCAGAATAGGTAGTATTAGCGTTTTGATCTAATATTTAACTAATATGCTACCGTCCCATACCGGTGCATATAATCCATATATCCAACAATTGATATCACATATAATAAATAATAAATATAAGTATCAATCACTTCATAATAAGCACAATAAAAATATAAATTAACATGCTTATTTGATCATGTTCCGCAAAATCCAATAATTGATAATACTAATAATTTAAGTAAATATCAATCTATCCATAATAAGCATAGTAGGTTATATAAAATAACATGCTCATTTAACATTCCATGTACATGATAACACTATTTCATATCAAAACAAATTGCAAAACAACTTGAGTCGTCCACATCCAACAACAATATGCAATTTTAATTAGGAGTTCATATTGTTCAAGACCCTAATTCTATGTGACTATTAGGCATCTCGACATTCTCTAGAGTTCTAGTATCTCTTTAAACACCACTTAAAACCCCATTACAGTTCCCAGTTTAACCCTAGACCCTCAAAACCAAACACCGTAGCAAGTTTCTAAATCCAAACAGTATACAAATTTATGTAAGAATTATATATTGTTCAAGCAATTAATACTATATGGTTCATTATGTATTAATACACATTATAAGAGATTAATACACACCCTAGAAATCATTTTAATCCTTTTTAAAAGTTCTTAATTCACTTTGGAACTCCAAAATCCAAGCACTGTGGCCAAAATCGTCAAAATCGATCACATAGGGAAAGAGCCGCCTCTTTCCATCAAATCAAAGAGCCTGCTCGTTTATCAAAGAGCCTATCTTTCAAATCAAACAGCCTGATCTTTTATCAAAGAGCCTACTCTTTCAAATCACAGAGCCTACTCTTTTATCAAAGAGTCACCTCTTTGCTAAGGAGCCGCCTCTTTGCCTACTACGCGTCTTCTGTTTCATCTCCGGCAACTTCCGATGATTCCATTCATCTATGTTAAGGTCTCTAATGGTCTTAACTAAATCTCAGAGTTATTCAGAAAAATAATTCAACTCCTTTATGCATTAATCAACATCAAATAGTACGAGTATTTATGCAAGAAAGTTTAAAATCAAGCATATAAAAATTTCGTTTAAACACATACGGTTTTAATGAAATTCTAACATGCATAAACAATTAATTTTACGTTTATTTACTCCTGGAATTGCTTTAGGCAT
>JAOTQH010237662.1:0-13038 GCA_025631255.1 Cornus kousa
TGGGTTTTCAGTTTTACTTTTTGCAAAAAAGTGGTCAGAGGGACCGGTATGCACCTTTTTTGAATTTTTTGGACTTGCATGCACCTTTTTTGAATTTTTTGGACTTGCATGCACTTTTTTCAAAAAATAGGGACCTGTTCTGCACAAAGTCTATATATCAGGGGGGTTTTTTGCACTTAACCCTTTTATTTCACGAAACAAGATGAGACTTTTTAAAGCTTTTGTGATTAACAATGTAAGCCTGTATTAGGAAATCACAGGTATATCTGTATTCTCACCATTACATAATATACCAAATTTTATTGATTTTGACAGTGACATTAGTTTTTATTTCAATAACAATTAACACTGCTAATTGACTCGGTTTACCATATTGTTTTACATAAATTGTTTCCAATAAGCAGGCAGTGGAATACTTTGTCGCCGCCACACCACACACTCACGGTCACAGCAATTTCTGACCGCCGAGATGCTGCCACACCACACACTCACCGCAATTTCTCTCAGCCTCAGAAACCAGCGCGGTCTCTAGCCGAAATCCATTTATGGATCCTATGTCATCGTCAGTGTTTTCTAGATCGGAGTTTGGCCGAAGCGAAGAAGCTTCTCGGATTTGAATCTCAGCCGGAGCGACGGTGTGCATGATAGCGGCGTCTCTGAAATCCCCAATGAACATACGCCGTCTGGTCTTTCGAGCCTTGTGATGTTGGTGGCGTTCTTGGTGTTTATGAAGTTCTCTAATTAACAAGTTTGAGAAACATTAAGAATGTTAAAGAAATAGTCATTCTCTATATATAAATGTATATATCTAATAATAGTTTATACATAGATATATTATGAATATAGTGACAGAGATATGATTAATATTAGTCAAAAGGCCATTTGGGTGAGGATGTTAATTGATGTGGCAGACTCCCACCCAAGTCAAAGACAAGAACCGAAGCAAAGCAAAGAAGAACTAGGTCTTGTGTGGGGAGCAGGAAGACGAAGCGGTGACAGAGTTGAAAAGATGATCGAGAAGGGAAAATAGTGTCTTTTTTTTGTCTTTTCACTAAAAAATTAATTTTTATATATTTTATAAAATTATTCAATAAGGATAATTTGGTCAATTTAATTTTTAAATTTGTGAGGGGAACTAATTACACCAAATTGAAACTTGAGGGATGTTTTTTGTACGTGAGGGGTGTGATATGCACCAGGGGTGTAATTCGGGCGGATTGGGTGGGTTTGAGGTATAACTTGAGCCCAACCCACCATATGAAATTTTAAACCCAAGCCCAACCCTAACCCTATCATCAACCTTAATTACTCAACCCAAACCCAATTCATCCTTTTACTTTTAAATTTGGGCTTGCAACTCGGGATAGATTCCGGATAAAAACTTCGGATTTAATTCGGGTTACTCATATGGCTAATTTTTAAACTGAAAATTAATTTTATATTAAATTATTCTTCAACAAGAAAAAGTTTAAAGACTTTTTGTAATTTTTTAATAAATTATAAACAAATTTTTAGAAAATTAATTCTTCTACATGTTAACATACAATAAATTAAGATTTAACAAAAGAAGTTGAAAAGAAAAAAAAGTAATCATAGTTTAAATATTATTTATAATGTATTTAAAAGTAAAAATATATATGAAAATAATATTAGAATTCGGATTCGGCTCAGTTCGGGTTGCAAGCTCTTCAACCCAAGCCCAACTCTAATTAAATTCAGATTGAAAATTTTCAACGCAAGTCTAACCTTAATTGTAAAAATGATTGTCAAAATTGGGCTGGGCTCGGGTTGGGTTCGGGCTATCCAACCCAAATTGCACCCCTAATATGCAGTGTAAACATATTTAAGGGGTATTTTTTGCACTTGACGCTTTATTGATATACTAAAATTGTTGCTTCTTGTGATGCCCACCTTTGCCCTTACTATTGCAAAGACATTTCAAACACTAAACCCAGTGGGATTCAAGTGTGATGAAGCCTCTGACACTCATTAATCAAATAATAATAAATTCTTGCTTCTAATGGTACAAAGAAAGGGCAAATTTCATATAAAAAAAAAAAAAAGTTGAAATTGAAAATTACTCTTGAATCCCATTGGGTTACGTATAGCTCTAATATAAATTTGGACTTTAGAGAAAGGCCCCCAAAACGGCCCATGAATCAGATTATTCGGTGTCAGAAGGCTAAGCCCATGAGTCCCAGCCTTCCATTCACGGAAGTTAGTGGTAACATAGGAGCGCGTGATACACATAATGGCGCACTTTACCAAGCGGTTTCTGTCCGACATCCACGATCGTCCCAGAAAGCGCGTGACGTCAGTTGCAGAATTGGGAATCGTTTGTTTGTCGCTTTAGTGCTATTTATTATGGCTTGACTAAGCAATCAACATTCTCCTTTTTTGATAATTAAACAGATCACCATTCTTATCATCCTGACATGGACCAAATTAAAGAGCATTACCATTATTTGAAAAAAAAAAATACTACATAATTTATAATAATAATAATAAGAATAATTTAATAACCATTTCATTATGGAGAGTGGGCCCAATAAAATACCAAATCCATGTATTCATTATTCCGTATATTATAATCTCAAAGATTATCTTAATCGGTGAGTGAGACTACCAAGAAGTGAACTGTTTGCTCTATTCGCTGCAAACACAGCAAAAAAAGCTGCACACGTTAGCTAGCTCTTTACCTCTCTCTCCTTATATTAACGCCAAAGCTCTGCCCACTCTCTTCACCATCATCTTCATCTCTTTTTGCTCTCTGTCTCAACCCAATCATTCGCGCTTTTTCGTTCTCTCTCATCGAATTCTCTCTCTAGGTAGGGTTGTTTTCGCCTCTGTTTCCTCATTACAGTACTTTTTATTTCTTATCATCTCTGCGAATATCATTTGTTTCCGCTAATGAAATTTGTTACGATATATTTGTGATTTGAATAGTAAAAGCCCGTTTAATTGATACAACACTGCCGATTTAATTACGGATCAGAGAGTAATAATCGGTCTAATTCAGGTGGTAATGGTTTTAGATATGTGTTAAGTGTATGTTGTTTCTATGTACAGATAGGTTTTTTCTTCTTTCAGAAGCCGGAATAACTGAGTTATTTTTGAGCGATGTTTGTTTGCCATGAAAATATAGGAAAAATGATGGAAAGAATTAGGCAAACACGTGCCCAAGCAACTTTACAATTTTGAATTGTGATTTCTTGAAACTTCATCTGTTTCGTTCACAGGAAGATGAAATTGTAAAACTCCATTCTGTATGTCTCAGTCAAATAACTTTACAAGACCTGGTTGAGTTTTCTCTTTTATCCTTTTATTCTTGTGTATATAGCAGGATGGAATACGTGTTTTCTGGAGATGGATAAAGCAATAAAATTTGGTTTTGCCAAAAATGGTTTCTGACACCATTAGCTGTTCATAAGAATGTTATGGTTGCAACTTGGCTGCTGAAATTTGTATTATTGAGTTTGTGCTACTGGCAAAAACGATCAAACCAAAATTATAGGAATTGATGTGTATTTTCTGTATCAATTGTGGTTACTTTTGATTAATCATAAATTCTTTTCCATATACTAGCTGTCTTGGTCTATAGCATACAAATTTTAAGAGGTTCTTTTGAGTGGTGTTGAATCATTTAACTCAGAATAGTATAAATATCAGAAAACATAATCTTGGTAGTTGCAATTTTAACCAGAAGGATATCTAATTCATCAGAACAACTACAATTTTTAGCATTTTTTGATATGAGATGACCATATAGAATTAGTGTTTATATATAATTGGTAAAAGATATGACATGTGAAAACAAAATGGTAATTGGAGATTTATTTGAAAGGCATTTCCCTGCACCATGTAATAATCATAGAAATGTTTCTTAGTACAACATAAATATGTCTTTAACTCTAGAATTTCATTGCAACTTTATTTATTACGGCGATGATGGTGATGTGGGGTCTCTTAGAACAACCACATAATCTACAACTGGGCACTTGTAGCCGCCCATTCACATGCACCAAACAAGGCTGGGATTCTTTGTCAGTGGTCCAATGGTAATTGAACTCTCAACCTCCAAGATGCGAGGTGAGAGAATCCTACCATTAGTCTATCCCTTTGGGATCAATTTTAATGGTTGAACTTGCAAAAACATCTCACCAATCAATCGCATAAGTTCAATTTGATAAAGGCCTGTTCCAACAATATGAGGTCAGCTACATGGATCTTCTTCCACCATTCTGTTTGCTTGTAGCAGTTAAAATCTTTCCAAGTTTATGTTCATAGGTCCATTGCAGAAGTTTTTCCATTAGGTATTTCCTAATAGGACCCTCCTCTCTCTGTATGTGTATGTTGGCCTTTTTTTCTTTTTCTTTTTTTGGGTTGGGTGGGGGGTTGTCTTATGAATGTAGAAGTGGTGGTGGGGCAGTGGGTTTGCAACTTTAAATGTAGAATACAATTCACTACATGACATCTGCAAATTTCTAGTCAAGCATGTCTTGGGTTGTCCATAATAGATTTTTTATTTGATTATGGTATATTATGTGCCAGCATGTATTAAATTACAATGCAGTTTGCTTAATTTAATATCTTTCCCATCCTTTGCTATATTTTGATCTGAAGCATAGTTTTGGTTAGATTGCTGTTTAAAATGTAGCTAGAGTTTGTACTTCTTAATACCATATTAAAATGTTTTCTTGCTATCACATTGTTACCTGCTTACTTTTGTTTTTAGTTATTATCTCCTCTTTCCACTAATATTTCAAACCTACGTAATTGCGTATTATGGATATTCTTTTTTTATTTCACAGACATGAGGAACATTGGTAGGATGGGAATTCATTATTTGCATAAACTGAATGCTGCAGTTCCCAGTGATTTGATTAAGAAGGGCCAGGATCGTGTTATAGAGGCATCCCTTACTCTAATTCGTGAGAGGGCAAAGCTTAAGGTAATGATGGTGTCATAGAAGACTATATTCTCTAGTTATGCATATGTGCATTATCTGAGTTCAACATTTTATGTTATGTCTAAATGATGTCTCATTTGGTATGACATGGAAAGAAATGCAAATATATTAAAACATATGTCTCACTATGGATACCTGATGTGATTCTCCCACTTAAAACCCCCATGTGTAGACTTTTATGGGAGCTTTAGTCAACCCAAGTCTTACCCAATAATGTCAATTTAACTTCTATTTTTCTATAAACCTTTTAATATGGTTTCTTTTAATTATATTTCTAAATAATTTTACTAAATCATGAGATACCACTCCTTTTGAATCGAGTATGATTTTGCTTTTGTCCTTTCTTCAAATATCATTATAGAATAGACTTATAATTTGGCATTACAAACTTGAACCCATGTTGTCACACTTGACATCCTGACCTTTTTTTTAATTGCACCAGAAGTTGTACATAATACAATAATAATTAGCTTTGGCCTCTAACATTTTTTTTTTTTTTTTTTTTTTTTTGTGTGTGTGTGTGTGTGTGTGTGCAGGACAATGAATTTTCTTATAGCTCTTTCAAGTTTCAATATGGTTAAGACATTCCCTTAATTATGACCTCAGATATTATTTCTCTCGGGATGGAGGTTAACATGTCAGATTGCTTAGGAGAATATTACATGTTATCATGATTGCATATTGCACATAAAAATATTACATTTCAACAAATTATGATCTGTAAATCGGAAAAGATGCCCATTTTTATATGATTTCAGGTGAGAAGTAATTACTAGGCAGCTCTTTGGAGACTTAGTTTATCATGATATAAGAACTTTGGCTCTATTTCTTACATGAGATTGACTTCTGCCAATAGAGCTTAGGAGAACTAAAGGTGACTCTTTTTTTTTTCTATTTCCTTCTTCCTAGGGAGAGCTTGTCCGGGCTTTGGGAGGTGCCGTAGCATCATCATCTCTACTTGGAGTTCCTCTAGGACATAATTCATCATTTCTCCAAGGGCCAGCATTTGCTCCTCCTCGCATAAGGGAGGCAATCTGGTGTGGCAGCACAAATGCCACAACTGAAGAAGGTAAAATTCATGTTGTACGCGGTTAGAGAAACATTGAACACTAACAAAAATATTCCACAAACTATTTAGTTGATTTTTGGATGCGGCGGTGTTGTTTTAGAATTTTGAGATGGTGAACCATACTCATCTCATACCACATCATGTAGATTTAAATTATCATACAAGATTTCAATATCTGAAATGAATATGTCCTTCTGAAACATTTTCTTTTGTTGTGAACCTTCATGGTCTCCATATATATGAATAAGTATGTGTATATATGCATGTATATTAAAAACCACAGTGAATATTCCAATCATTTGAAACTTTCTTTTAGGAGGCCATGGAGGATAGATGCCCCAAATTTGTTGTCAATCCATACGTTAGGAGAATATTTAGTTTCTGTAACTGTAGGTGCCCCATGGGTTTTACTTAGCGATGCATCCTCTGTTCATCTGTTGAATAATGGAACTTGTATATGTATAAAATTAATAATATGGGCCTATTTATTGGCTCAATTGTAGAAGTTAGGATTTCATGCACGAGAACCATGTTTGTTGAGGGCATTCACTTCATACAAATAATGTTAAAAGGTCAAGTGTATATCTACCAGGCCTGCACTGTCTGCACACAAGGCAGTTGTAGTATAAAGTGGTTCTTACTCCCTTACTTGATTGGAATAATCCATGATAGAAATTCCGGCTATCAAATCCAAATCCCCATGATCCCAAGGTCCCCTGTATGGATCATATTGGGAATATCATAAGCAATAAAGTTGACCAAAAAGACCCACATAGACTATAGAAAATCTTAAGTTGAACATAAAAGAGTCAAGTGATAGATCAAATGGTCACAGTCAACCATATGGTGGCAAATGGGCCCCCATTTTGAATACAAAGTTTCCACTTAGTTTTAGGAAATTGTGAAACCGCATCAGTCCCAAATCAGATCTGGTTGAAAATTTGCTACAATTTAATATTTCTTTGATAGCTTTTTTTGAATGCTTGTTTGACCATACAAATTGTCTGTATAACACAATGTTGGGACAATGCAGGAAAAGAATTAAATGATCCGCGGATTTTAACTGATGTTGGCGATGTTCCTGTGCAAGAGATACGAGATTGTGGAGTAGATGATGACAGATTGATGAATATTATAAGTGAGTCCGTCAAGCTAGTGATGGAAGAAGTAAGCTACCTTTTGCTATAGGCTTCTACTATGAGAATGCTTGTTAATATTTTTCTGTCAAAAACCCAAAACAAAGTCTTTGGTGATAATCTTCTGATGTATATGCTCTTGTGTTAAGGTAGATGTGTTGTTAGTATGACTTTTACAAGGACTTTGGTAATTTCACACCTGCTATCTAAGTTTTTTGGACCACCCTGGCCAGTTGAATCTGGTTGGACCAATCTTGTTGATAACTCTTCTTCTTCTCCTTTCTTCCCTTTTCAACTATCTTTAGTGGCTGGACCCAATTTTAGGCTATGCCTTATCCCATTAACGGAATCAGCCTTATTGAACTTCATTTATCCAGCTGCTTCCTTTCCAAGAAATGGAAACAATACATTACAAACCAATAATACTTGCTGTCTTGTCATAAGAGCATATGCTTGATTTATTATGCTAATTTGTCTCCACAAAGTGTCTCAACAAATTGTTTCACAAAGACTATCTGAGATCCCAAAGATATGATTTTCCTCCACTTTCTTGCCAATGCCAGCGTTGACTCATATTGCTAAATTTGGTCAGGGAATGTGACCCAAACTGCAGTAACAATTTTCAAAGTTAACTGGATGAGACATCCTTGCTGGACATTTTATTTGATGAATAATTTACCATTTTAACATACTCAGTAGGTGATAACAGTATTCAAAGTTCACTGGTTTGATGAGTTCATGTGGTAACTGCTATTGTCGCCCATTGTACATCCAACAGTGATGAATATGCTTACTAACTCTACTGCACATCCCATGCATACATGTTAGGATTGGATTCTTATTTTACCAAGCATTTTTTATGCCCTAATTTGATGACAATGAATAGTATGGATGGTCTACTTATATGCTGTTAGTGTTGAAAGGCACTGTTATTTCTTTGCTTGTCTAAATGTTTTGCTTCTCGTTAGTACTAACAATACCCATTTCCTAAAGAAATTCTGTTAATTACAATTCATATTCTATTTCTTTTATATATATATTTGCGAAGTATATGTTCTAAAATCTTGTCTTCCGCTACTCTGTATTTCTAGCACGGACTCACAATCCTTAAGATTTCCATCACCTCTTCAGGATCCATTGCGCCCTTTAGTTTTAGGGGGTGACCACTCAATATCATTTCCTGTTGTCAGAGCTGTATCTGAGAAGCTTGGTGGACCTGTGGATATACTTCACCTTGATGCCCATCCTGATATATATCATGAATTTGAAGGAAACAAATATTCTCATGCATCCCCTTTTGCTCGGATTATGGAGGGTGGTTATGCTCGGCGGCTTTTGCAAGTAATTTTTTTGCCAATATATTGTTTACTTTCCTCTTAATATATATATATTTCACTTCTGTAGTTGATAAACTGTAGAGTAACTGAACTGGATGCTACGTAAAATAAAAAACTGAAGTTTATGGAAATTCTAGCCTCACATAAAGATACTTACAAAATTTAATGCTTGGATGTTGAGATTGGTTGGGCTGGAAAATTCATATTTTATGGTCAATTCATCTGAGGATTTAAACATTAAATTTATAAGAATTTTATCTCCTAGACGACTGGTTGTATGTATCAGTAATAGAACTCATTCAAATTCATTAGTTTTCATGGAGAAATCCTTTTTCTATCTACAGCTAAAGTTTGGACATCCTCATGAATTTTTAAGAACCTGGATTTACTTTTACTCATATGCATCTTTCCATTTACATTTTTTTATAAAAAAAATATTAAACTTTATTTTGGTGTTTTCGTTGTTTTATGCATTTATAATTTTGATCTGTTTTCATTAGTTAGACCTTACTGTAAGGTCTATTCAAAGGAATGGTACACAAATTCATATTCACCACATTTGTTGTTCAACAAGTCTTTCTCTGCACAAATGGATAAGAGGAATATTATGCTAACTGCTAACTTCTATCCTCATTATTAAAAAGTTTGTAAGTTCACTTTTCAGGTTGGTATTAGATCAATAACAAAAGAAGGTCGTGAACAAGGAAAAAGATTTGGCGTGGAGCAATTTGAAATGCGGACATTTTCTAGAGATCGTCACGAACTGGAGAACCTGGTCTCTCTCACTCTCTCTCTCTCTCTCTCTCTCTCTCTCTCTCATGTTTTGGAAATATCAAAATATAAAAATATGAGAAAATATAATACCTTTTCCGAAAATGTTGTGATAGCTAGCAAAGGTAATGAAACTTTAGAACAATATGAAATAGACATTTGATACATAATTAGCACTTTAAATGTTACTGTAATTTTTAAATAATCACATGAAACAATAAAACAATGTAATAAAAGAATAGCTCGACATGTGCATCTGGTGCGTTTATTAGTTTTCTTTTGGTTTTGATTTCGGTAGTTTTAGAGTCTATTATTATTTTTTGCATAGATAATAATAATCATAATTATATAATGATGACGACAGCAATAATAGTGAACACTTGAAATGCTTAAATGATTTTTCCAAGCAGGATCCCGATTAAATCAAGTTGGTAATTTTCACGAAACTAAAATTACTTCTTTACTTATTAATGCTGCCGGTCATATAAATATTTTTCATTCAAATAATCAGAAGTACGTAATGACCTGATTTTTTTGCAATATCCTTCTCAAATTTGTGAAGTTTTGGAAGTAACTGGAAAATTTGATTAGTAATTAGCATTCTATTTGTTTCAATGCCCTCATAGTTTTTTGATATTTGGGAATCTTTAATTGCACAATTGTTGGAAGAAATTTGAAATGTTATGGAGATTTTAATGATCATACTCACTGATTGTCCAGTTTGAGTTTAAGATTCCAAACTTTATCATTTCGTATCTTAAATTGTAAAGTCTCTCACATATGATGGTAGTATTAGCGATAATGTAGAAGTGTGCATTTGAAAACTTGGCAGCCATGGATGTGTCCTCATTTGCAGTTGTTTATTATGTTCGATGGCAGAAACTTGGAGAAGGTGTGAAGGGTGTATACATATCATTAGATCTGGACTGTCTTGATCCTGCATTTGCTCCTGGGGTATCTCATCTTGAGCCAGGAGGCCTCTCTTTCCGTGATGTTCTCAACATACTCCACAACCTTCAAGCTGATGTTGTTGCTGCAGATGTGGTTGAGTTCAACCCACAGCGTGATACTGTCGATGGTATGACTGGAATGGTTGCGGCCAAGCTGGTAAGAGAACTGACTGCAAAGATATCAAAATGAACAACTTTTTTGCATCCATGTTGAAACGTTCAGATGTATTATCTTATCTAGAAAACATTTATTCTCCCTTCGGTTTAATGAAGAAATCAAAATATAGATTTGCTCATTCTGCCAGTACTTGGTACTCATATAAAAAGAGAGAAGCTTAGTACAGTGAACGATGTTATAAAAGTTATATATTCCTTTGTCTATTTTTCTCAAGAGTCTACATTTGAGATCATTAGGTGTGAACCATCTTTGAAATTTTAGCCTTATGTTGATCTAATGAAGGATAAATTTTCACGGATGCTCTATTTGATTGCCGGGGAAGAGGGAAAAAGGATCAGGAAATTTTGAATCTCATTTTGCGTAGTTGCAAAGGTTTTATGAAGTCATATCATTTTCCAGTTCGTCATTTTCTTTCCCACTGTAGATTGATTGATAGCTAGTCTGTACTCTCTACACTTCCAAGTCTGTTAGATAAACCCTAGCCTGAATTTGACTAATTTCCCAATCTGGAAACCTGGTATCACTATGAACCCTACCTCCGGCCTACCCTTGCCGGTAACGATACATTTCCTTGTGACATTCTCCATGTATACTGTCCAGAAATTCACCCCCCTCCACTTGAAATAGCTCTACCACCGAACTGAACGAATAGGCTAGCTTATGAAGCAACCCATATTGGGCTTGCCGTTGTAACAAACAACTCATAGAACACACACAATGATCTCCATGAATCATAGAGTACCACCTCTTTCCAATTCAAGCAGCTAAAAATTGATGATTCCAAGGTAGGATGTATTAGTTGTTGATACTTTTTCTTGCAAAATTGTGAAAAATCACACTTCGGATTCTGAGCTAAAACCTCCATAGGAGTACACGATAGGTGCTTGAGTAATTGCTTCAGAGAACAACATACCCAAACTAACATGTGACAAAAGCACGGAAATGTGTTTTGTAATTTTTGTTGCAATTTGAATAGCATCGTATTTATTTTTTAAAAAGAGGCCAGAATAAAAAATACTAAATTAGTGTTCCTGATTATTTTCGTACCATAGGAACAACAATAGTACCCTCAAAAAAGAAAAAAAAAAAAATCAACCTATTTTAACTAGCCATTTTATTTTCTGAACTCGCAACATTTTTTTTTTTTTTACCAAACATTACTTTTGAAATTCAGGCTACTCATTCTTTTTCTTTTTGTTCGTTATTAATTTTATTTTAAATTTGAAATATAATAAATTTTCATATTAATGTTTAATTTGAAAACACACTTTAGGCAATAGTTTATCATTTTCTACTTCACTTTGTTCAAACAGTATTTTAAAATTTGGTTCTCTTTATTTTCACAAATTCAAAAATTAACGTAAAAGTGCAATATGTTCCAAATTTTAAATACAAAAATTATACTCACAAAAAATATTATTAGTTTAAACTTTAAAAATTTCCAAAATCTGTTATGTGAAAAAGGAATAATGAAAAGGAAAACTTGGAGAAAAGTCTTTTTTATTAATTCCCTATTTTTTGTTATTGAATTATTAGTCTTTTTAAAAACTCTTTTTAGATAAAGACGTATTTAATATTCATCTTAGTAGTGTTTTCGCGTACGTTTGCGTGTATAATACCCCGTCAATTCAGCATCATGCATTCATGCTGATGAACCCATTGTATGGGTTTCAGTAAATGTTTTTGGTTTGTGTTGGGATGAAATTAGAAGCTTTTGTTACCTTTCGTGCTTGCCAAACAGTATATGCCTTTTGATCCAAAATGAGCTCATTGAAGATTTATGAATCTACTTATTTCATTTCTTTTTTCTTTTTCTTTTTTTTTGAAAAAATTACGATATATATCTGAATGCTTAAACTTTTCTCAATAATAAAATTAAAATATTATTGTTTGAAAAGTTAAATATCGTGGTCCAAACATCTTAAAAGTATTGAATGTGTAAAAAATAAAAAATATATTTTTAAATTATATATACGTCTAAAAAATAACAAAAGATTATCATTAATATCTAAAAAGCGTCTACACACTTGTGTAAAAGGGGTAGTAAATAATTGAATGCTTCTTAAATTCTCTTAAAGGTGAAAAATGGTATAAGTTAGGAAAAAAAAAAAAAATCAGAAACCATTATCTAAAACGAGAAATAAGATTTTTTTTAGAAAAAAAAGAATTATGATTAAAAAATGAAAAGGAATTGTGAGTAAAAAATGAAAAAAAAAAAAAATGTTTTCAGAGACTATTATCTAAAAACAAAATTGAGAATAAAAAGAACATTTTCTAGTTCTTGAAAATTCTTTTAAGAAACTATTTATCCATGTGTGTGTTTAGAGTTTCCATGATCAGACTCTAGTTAGGAATTTATTTTAAGAATACGATTAAAAATAAAAAATTCGGACTTCTATTAGTAAGTTGAAAAATGGAAGTTTGGTAATGATATAATCATAAAGATTCAAAATTGTATGTTCGTAATTTGTAAAAAAATAAAAAATAAAAAATAAAAAAAAGAAGAAAAAGAAAAAGAATAGAAAATTTTCATACATAAAATACTGATGGATGTATAATTTAAATACCTGGTTAATGGAAGGTTGTTAAATTAACACATTGAGATAGACTCATTACCACAAGGATTAC
>JAOTQH010237673.1:0-13035 GCA_025631255.1 Cornus kousa
CTGAAATTTTCTATTATTTGTACCCTTTTTTGTTGGGGTTGGGGGAGAGATTTTTCTTCTTTTGAGGATATTGTGGACTTTTTGGGCTGTTTGAGTCCATAGGTTCCATTTTTTGTGTATAGCTTGGGACGCGTTCCCCTTTTGAACGCTTTCTAATACATTTTACTTATTAAAAAAAAAGAGCGTGTTGAACCTCAAGGACCGTGTTGGTAAATCATTAAGTATAAATATATTTCCGACTTGATTTAAGAGAGAATTTGATTTGTGATTTTCTTTCTTCTAATTGCAATGGAACAATAGAAACTGAAAATAAACTAAGTTAAAGATGAGAGTTATCAGAGAGGGACCTAGGGAATTGACTTCACCACTAACCTCGTAACAATGGTCAACTGTATTCAATTCGGGGAAATTTACTATATGTATACTTATGAATCCGGTGGCTACAAGCTCACCATGATTTAATTAAGAAGATACTTATATAATCAAGCATCAAGTATAACTCATCTTTGGTTGGCACAAATTGTCTACCTAACTACTCTAAACTAGGGTGTAGAACAACTTATCTTCCCTAAGTATGGATTATCAAAGTACTTGTTTATATACTCAATGAAAACCATTGCATGATCATCACTTTCGTAATCACAGAAAATAAAAGTAATTTAACTTCAATTAAAACAAAATCAATTCTAAGACAAGATCATGATTCTATTAAAATTGAATATAAACATTAAATCCCAATTGCTTAGTACAACTAAGTCAATTCTCTAAACCATGCAATCAATATACATAACCAGAAAATTCCCTAATATGAGTACAATTAAACCATGTTACTTGGATAGGGTTACATCAATTACCTAAGCAATAGTTTAGCTACTCTTGGAGAAGGTAGAAAGCTTCATTGTTGAGGAATACGCGATCTCCATGGACTGCAAAACTGATTGGAAATTCGGAATCACCTTCTTCAAGCTTCAACAATGGAGGAATGCTCCAAGCCGCCAAGTCTCTCTCTTGTGTGTTTTCTCCCTTCAATAGTCATTCATTATCACCTATATTAGCCAAAATGGCCCCTAAACTCGTACTACCACCTTTTGAGGAAGTCTGGCCCATGTAGGGTTTGAAGAGAGTAAAAATCAGCAATCCCGTAGAAATTAGGAGTTCTTCCCTGGCGACGGGCATTCGAACTCCCTAAGTGGGCGTTCGAATACCATCCAGCTGTGTTTGAGCCCTTGGGCGTTCAAATGCCTAAGGCAACTTTTGCCTTGTCTTCTGTTTTGCTTGGGAGTTCGAACGCCCATGCTGAGAAAAGTAGTTTGAGAAAAGTAGTTTTTGGTCCTTTTAAGCTCTATCTTGATCCCGAACAAGCCGGTACCGTCCTCAATCCTTGGAAACATCATCAAAGGCCTGAAATAGGTAGAATTGACCGGTTTTGAAGGTAAAACACCTGAAAATAACCGAAACCAAGAAAATGGTATAAATACTACTATATAAGCATTGCTAAAGAACTAATATATGCAACTTAAAGGGCTTGAATGTGCAACATTCATCGCTTATCAGTAATTTGATCTGAAATATGATCTGATTGTGTTTAATGGTGTGTCATTGCATATATTTGATTGAAAAATCGGTATCACTAAGCTGTTGACTATGCTCAACATACATCAATGTATGATAATTCTTTTTCAGGTTAGAATAATGTATAGAATCTTTATTTTTTTGTTAAATTTGTGGTGTTTCGTTGATGTTTATTTATGTTTATATGAAGTTTATAACAGTATGCTGTTGGCTGTGTCTGAAATTCATCATCACATGATTATTTTATATTTTGCTGACTGCATTTAAAATAATCATATGAATACTCGATCTTCGTGTTTAGATCAAGATATATCCTCTGTATTATTGTTAAGTTGTAATTTAACTATATCAGTCATTAATTTAAAATGACTTTTTTAGATCCAATAGTTGTGTATATGATTCAATTCTATAGATAGAAAACACAAAATGGTTTTTCGGATATCTTCTTTTGTAATTGTGTCTATTTTTTATGTTCATTTTTTGCTGATGTGGCTTTGAGATTTTTTTACTGCATTGGACTTTTTCTTGGTGTTGGTATCTAGTATGAGAAGAAGGGAAGGACTACTACAATTTAATATGTTGCTGAAAGATACAAATTTTTAACTGTTGGTAATCCTTTTGTCTAACTAGGGTTGTATAAAAGACAATGACGTACGTCACTGTTATGAATCTTCTCCCTATCTAATTGATACTAGTGTAGTGTAGTGCTTATTCAAGAACTTGTACTATAACAACCTCAACATTATGCTGAACTTCTTTAGGGACATGGCGAGTTGGTGGTGTTCTTGCTGTTTCTCGTGCATTTGGAGACAAACTACTTAAGCCATTTGTCGTAGCTGATCCAGAAATTCAGGTACTTGAGTCTGAAAGCTTCTTGAATCGAAAAGATAGTTGTTTGAACATGTCTAAAGACAAAAAAGTGACATTACATGTGATGATCTATTTGATAAAATATTCAAGGCCATAAAGTAGGAAAAGGTTAAAAAAGAACGCGGACTGAGATGAGAATTTTTTTCGAAACTCGTGCCATATCAGTTGGCCTTCAGAATTGTGGTCTGTTTTTCCTACTCAGTAGATTTATCAATCACTGATTATTAATTTATTAGGTATATATATTACTCAGATTTGTATGTAGTTGTTTGATAGCTGAGAGCCTGATATTTTCTTTCCTTTTGCTTATCTTGAGTCATATTTATGATGAAGCAGTTGGAGAACTTTTACAAGAGCTTCACCTTACTTATTTATTTATTATTATTATTATTATTATTTTATCATTTACCTCTTATTGATCATGTTTTTTTTTTTTTTGATAAGTCTTATTGATCATGTTATTCCCTTGTCAATTCTTAGGAAGAAGAAATTGATGGTGTGGATTTTTTAATCATTGCAAGTGATGGACTTTGGAATGTTCTATCAAATAAGGTACTTGTCTGATTCTAAGAGTCCCAAATTCGGGAGGTTTAATTTTCAGAAAATTTTAGTTACATCTTCTATTTTGTATCTCTCTCTTATTTATTTTTCTATTGTAATGTGTCTTTTGTTCCTTTGTGTAGTGACTAATACCAAATGCATATGATATTTTATTCATGAAACCCTGGTAATTAAGTAAGCTAAAGATTTATGTTATCGACCAAAGATAGCTTTTAAAGTTAGTATCTTTGAGTAATCATATATTTTATAAGATGTTAGAATTTACTAATTTTATAATTCTCGAAGACTAATCCTAACTATCACTTTGCAACATGATTAGGTTTAGTTTTGTATTAAAGATATTAGTATGATGAACATCATAGAATATGTTAGTATTTAGTAAGATCTAATTTTAATTATCGTAAAATTTATTATCAATATAATTGACAAAATAAGAACTAGAATTGAGGAAGTTCTTATTTTGTCGTATAAATCATTTAGAGTAGAAGTCTTTGTCGGCTTGTATTAGTTTTCTTCAGTTCCCTTCGCATAATGGTACTCCAATAAGAAGTTCAGCTTGATCATTTGAAGTTCTCCAAATAAGGAAGACCCTGTTCTCTAACCAAGGGCTAAGTCCAAGTAATATCTCATCCTTCTTGCCAAATGCAAGGTTGAGGGTTCGAGTGGCCAATGGGGCGATATGGATGCATGTGTAGCTTACTGACACAAAATAATAACAATAATAATAAATAAATAAAAATAAATAAATAAATTCTCCTTTTCTATATCTTACAAACCAGGGCTTCCAAAAAAGAAGTTTGTTCCAGAACTATTAGAACTGTACGTGCAATTGTTGGTTGTAGACATAACTGGTAGTTGGTGCTATTGTCTGCAGTCACAGTGGCATGGAACATTATGTCTCAGATGATATCTGATGGGAACTTGAAACTTGGATTGTGGAATTTTCTTTTGTGCTAACTCCTAGAAACACTCTGATCCAGGCTGAAGTTGCTATATTATATTGGCATTAGAGTGCTCTGTACTATAGGGGCCAAGCTGAGTGGAGGTTGTATTATAATGCATGCATGACTTGAGGCTAACAATGGTAAACGCATGATAATGTGGAAGAGAAATACATTAAAGCAAATTACTGATTTTACAATAGGCTTGGTTTTTATTCAAAGAAGAAACAACAGGTAATATAAGCTAGTGCAAAATGCAGAGTGTACTACAAGAAGGCCTAGCCCATGTTTCCCCCTTCCTCACTCTCAGTGATAATGCTAATGTCTGCCTCAAAGTCATCAAAGGCCCTGTCCTCATATCGCTCGCTTGCTTGATCTCGAAAATTCTTAAAGCCCCAGCAAAAGTATTCAATCCCGTACTCTTTGTACCCACTCGACAACTTGAATTCATCAACAGCCTCTGACTTGGCAATGATCTGTTTGTTGGAAGCTTCCTCTGTTAGTCTCGCCATCTGAGATTCCCACTCCACCTAAGATGCGCCAAACGCCACTTATGCGGCCTCAGTGTTGATACGCTCTTGCAGTAGGGTCGCCTCAACGCTTTTCCTCGGAGATATTTCTTCTTTGAGGGAGTCCTGCCAAAATGAAAATTCGCCTTTATGCAGGGCCTCTTCGTCTCGAAGCTTGTCTTCAGCTGACTTTGCTCGGCGCGACAAGTTCATCATCATGGTCGAACATTACAAATCATAAAAATGACACATTAATTTGTCGAGGAAAAATGTTACAGTAAAATAGACAATGGATTGGTAGAACTAACCTTTGCCATTTCAAACAACATTGCATCAGCAACTTGCTCCATAGAAAGAGCGCTTAACCCATTCACGTCATCTTCTTACACGAATTCCCACATCCGATTGGCAGCAAAATTCATATTCGACAACATTGAGCGACTTTGAGGGCCAGGAAGATAAGGACTATTGTTGTTTGGCTCAGTCGCCCGAGTAGGGGGGCAAAAACCTTGAGGACCATGGCTACTCTGCCCACATGCCATACTTGATCCAGCAAACTCCGCAAAGCCAACGGATTGTGGTGAAGCACTGGATGGATTCCCAGCATAAGGACTGAAGGATGCGGGGCGCAGACAGGCACTAAACGAAGAGGAGTTCCTCGTCATTGGAGGGCTAGAATACTGAGGGACAAAGGGCGTCTCTTGGATAGCTGGAGGGCTAGAATACTGAGGGACAAAGGGCGTCTCTTGCATAGCTGGAGGGCTAGAATACTGAGGGACAAAGGGCTTCTCTTGCATAGCCGGAAAAGTAATCCCCGATGTTGTCTGCTCACGAGTGTTTCACTTACATTTCTTCACCTTGCCACGAACGCGAGAAATGACGTCTCTGGACAGGGAACCTAGCGTCCCTGCGGAGAATGAAAAGAGAGCAAAGAGTAAGATGCAGGGAGCAATTAATGCTACACAGAGGGGGCGTTAGAGTGTGTTACCAGAGGGGGGACATTGAGAAGTCCCGCCACTTCCTTCAGGGCTTACTGCAAACAACAACACGGTTCTCAAATTTACTAAAGATGACCAAGCCCCCACCGAGCATGAATACAGTACAACCTTCTGCACTCTCTCCTCTTCCTTGGGGGTAAGGAGCCAGTCAGTCTGAGTATTTGCTGAGCAAAGAACTAATTAGCTAAAAGTAAAATGTAAAACCGAGTAAAGTACGATCGGAAAAAGGCAGGACTTACCAGACGGAGAGGAGACGTTGCCCGAGTCTGAGGCACTGTGATACTCTTATCTTCAGCGGTTGCATTAGAATGAAATTCCCTGCCACTACCATAAACATATAAGTACTAATTTTTCCAACCCTTGTGGTTAGGTAATTCAGGCAGAATGTATCGATTGCACTGCTTAATCATACAAAAGGTAACCCAGCCGCCGGAAATCTTTGAAGGGTGGAAAAAAATAGAAAAAATTCGCAAGAGTCATCGCGCCATTGCCACAGAGATGCCAAAGCATCATGCTCCCTATTAATACTCTCCAGCCATTGGGAGCGAGTTGCGAGGGAGAAATCTTGAGAAGATAAAACACCTCTCTTACCAAGCTAGGAAGTGGAAGTCGTAATCCCATCTCAAGCGTCATCTCATAAAAAAACGCTTCGTACGCCTTAGGGGGGGTGTAATCTGCCCTCTCTGTATCCTCGGCGCATCGCAGTTGGACTGTTGGTGGCAAACAGTATTTGGCATTCAAGCGGATCAACTGGAACTTGTTTACTTTAGATTGAATACTTTCCACCCCTACCAGACAATCATCATTTGGATCGACAACCTCTTGGTTGGAAGAGGAGGCCGGAGCAGCCATATGTGATGAAAGGATAATAAAAATTGCTACCCAATTGGAAGGTGTGAGGATGCTGCACAATAGATGGCCTTAAATAGGCGTAAAAATTACCGTTTAAATTGTGCCGTTGGAGGTGAGCGGTATCAAAATAAAGGACATAATTGGTTGGGCAGAACACCCAACTAATATGTACAAACAAACGGTACAACTCGCATGTGATGCCTGGCACCAATGCCAGGCATATTACAAAGGCAAGAAAAAAATCGGTAGTGATGGTTGGGCATTTTCTGCCTAAGTGCTGGGCACTTAGGTAGTACTCAGCTCAAAAGTTCACCCATATGGGTGAATATTATTTTTACAAAAAAAAAAAAAAGTATGTTGTAAGGATGGTTGGGCACAAACACCCAACCAATGGGTTCTACCTAAGTGCTGGGCACTTATGTAGTTCCATGATTAAAGTGTCCACCCATGTGGGTGGGCATTATTTCAATAAAAAAAAGCAAAGAAACAAAAATATTTATATTTATATATGTATACATAAACGACAATAAATTGTCCTATTGGTGAACATGTCCATGCATGTATATAAATATATACATATATATATATATATATATGCATATACATCTAAGAATAAAGAGTAAAGAATAAAGTGAAAGGCGATATTATTTTGCTAATTTATCTTTCATGAAGAAATCGAGAGTTGGAAGCGACTAAGCATTCCCTGTGCTAGACAAGCGCGCCAAGGAATGGGGGGCAACTGATGTGGGACTTCTAATCACAACTGGAAGTTCGAACAACACAGCATAGAAGTTGAGCGGATTGCGACTCATAAATAAGATGACGATGCGTTGTCTCCTATTCTTGTTCAAAAAGTACAAGAGAATAAGCTTCGTACTTGAACGCTGCTACTAATCCCTATAAAAAGGTGAGACCGGTTAAACCAAAATGCACACAAAAAAAAAAAAAAAAAAATCCCTAAAAAAGTAATCTCCTCTCTCTCTCTCTCTCTCTCTCTCTCTCTCCTATTCAGCTCTAGTTTGACGATCGGAGACCTTTAGGCTGGTTCCACACTGGTGACTGGTGCCTCTCCTATAATCTTTACCTTCCCTTGCAGGTTTCGGGTTGCGACATGAATTAGCTTCAACAGTAAACAACTATTATGCGTCAGCTGTTTCCATACAAGGGTCAATATTATTTATGGTCAAAATGTTGGGATGTATGAATAGAAATTTGATTCTAAAGAGTTTTTATTTTTTCTGACAATAGAGGCTAGTTCTGTTAGAAAGAAGATACAGGTGTTGGGGACGGTTTGGATTGTAATGACTCACTTCACCACATGGTATGATATTGTTCGCTTTGGGCTTGAGCCCACATGGTTTTGTTCTTATATTTTATCCAAAAGGCTTCATACCAATTGGAATGTACAATTCCTACCTATATATCACGAACTTCTAAGCTAGATATCTCGGTCTCATGTTTTTATATTTTGGTATGTCTAGTGTTTTTTATTTTTTATTTATTTATCAGGCGAGTACTCACACTTTGCCCACAATGGTACTCGAACCTCTACCATCCTCTTTGAGGATGGGGAGGTTATACCATTGGGTTTGAGGCCCTTTGGTATATTTGGAAGTATTTAGTAGTTTCTGTGCTTTACAGCTTGTTATTTGTAGATCTTTTTCTTTGTTTCTTACAAATCATACATCTTTTAATTAGTTTTTAGTTACCAATCTAAAGAATGCCATCACACACACACATACACAGACGTTTTGGAAAAAATATGTCATGTTAGGATATAGGACTTAGGTTGACACATTTGTAATCAAAACTTGGAGTCCGTATTTTTGTTCATTTTAAAGCGTCTATATGGTTAAATTAGTTGTGGTACTTTGTCGAAGGGCAGATCAGAATTTTCACAAGTACAAAGAAGAAGAATTAATTTATAACTTGATTTGGGACACTCACCAATTTGGGTTTCACATATAGTAATTAGGGCTGCATGATTTGCATATGTAAAATTTCAAAATCCTTATTTAATATGCATTAAAAGTGTTTTGGAAACAAAACTGAAATCCAAAACAAACCAGGACAACAGACTTCAATCAATTTAGGGAACCATCAAAGCCTAATGATCTTCTGTTGATCAATTGACAATTGGTTTGGTTGACTGAACAGCTCGGGTCTGAATTTCTTTTTCGAATTAAACTAGTCTAAAAGCCTATTTTCTTTGACTCTTTTCTATATAAAAAGGTACGTATTGTTCAAGAAAGAAGAGATGAGACTAGCACAAGTTCTAGGGCTTACTACTGCCATAGAAGCGTTTCATTTATAGTACTTGTGCATTCCAGTGATCCTTTGATTACTAGATTTCGTGTATTTTCATCCTCCATCATACATCTGGCATGGTGAGTGGATCATTCGGTTGTTGAAGCATCAGTTGTTGCGGTTAAAGGATTTGAACAACAAAGTCTACATACACAAGAGGACATTACAAGAAAGAAATAGTAGATCCATGGAGAAGCAGAGTTCATTATAAATGGAGAATGTGGACGGATCTGGAATTGGTCTTGCTTAAGTCTTAGTTGGAGAGGCTAACCAGTGTAGTTAATTGAGGGTGTTGGGAAGGCAAAATGGATACAAACCTAAAATTTGGCCTTATTTTCACAAAGTGGCTGCTCTCAAAATTCGAACCCGTGTTGACAGATAGAAAGATGGTTAAGAAAGAGAAAAAAACAAAGAAACAAAAAGGATTAGGGTTCTGTTATAAAAAGAATTAGGGCTTAGTTAAAAATAATGGTAAGAATCTATAGAAGCTAAAAAGTTAATGGAAACAAGAGGAAAAAGGAAAATGAGACAAAAAGAATTTTGTTGTGAAAGGAGAAAAAGAGGATCTAGGGTTTGTGAGGAAGAAGAAGAAAGAAAAGAGGAAGAAGAAGAAAGAAAAGAGAGGGGAGAGAGAGAGCGACCATCCACCGGCAGTGAAGCTTGGTCGTTGGGAGAACAAATGAGAGTCCAAGTTACTTGTGCAAGATTTTGAACGTTTGAACTAAAAAATAAGCTTAAATAAATGAATTGTTCCAACGTTTAAGTAATTATGTAATGACCACCGTAGTATAGAAAGTTATTAAACAACTCCCCCTATTTACACTTCAACCCAATTTTCTTTTTTAAACTTTCTTAAAATCCTCAAGAATGTGACACGCGTGTCGGTCACGTATTCATGGCGTGTCGGATGCATGTCCACAGCATGTCCGTGTCATCTAAATATTAAAAAAAGGAGAAAAAAAAAGTTAAGACACGTTTGTTGGTGTGTCCGTGCTTCCTAGGTTCCCATGCTTGTTCGGTGTGTGTCGATTTTAGACACGTGTCAGACAAGTATTAGGTAATAGCCCCCTAGATTGAACCATGTATTTAAGATATTATTTTGCTTTTGATTCATAGAAAATAGTTTTTCTTGGAATTGGTCCTCTCTTAGATCAACTTTCCCAAGTTACATAGTTTTAAGTCTCAAGATAGTGTGACCGGCAATAAAGCAATACTCGTACTTCATATGCAAGCTTAGGAGGTAAGATTAGACATTAATCTTTGATTTTCTTGCTGATTGCAAAACCATTTGCTACATAAATTATCGTTAATTGAATCTAAGTAGCTAAGCTCTCTCTCTCTTCTGCATCCAGGATGCTGTAGCTATGGTGCAGGATATACCAGATGCAGAAGCAGCATCGAGAAAACTTATAGAAGAAGCCTATGCGAGAGGGAGCTCTGACAACATCACTTGTGTAGTAGTTCGATTTGAGAGCCCGTGACAACACACATGAATGTCATACTTTTATCTTTCGTGTCTCATCAGCGTAAATTGGAAGTGGAATACTCATTTTATCAGAATTGCGCTCTTCAATCATGCAGGTTTTTTAAAAACCCCGGAAGGAGGACCCGAGCCCCAGTAGATGAACAGGCTTCAATTTATTGATCTTTGCCTCTCTTGACCATATAAGTTATTAGTTTGATGGCTGAGTTCTCAAGTTTTGGATTATGATTTTATTTTATGGATGTACTTCTGATGAGTTCGTATCTCTCTGGGAAATTGTAAGTTTGGTGTCTTATAATCGTATATCACTCTGGTCATCTCATGATTGTCTCGATGGGCAGTTATATTTGGCTTCCTTGAAGATGACGATATGGTAAATTAATTGTTCATTACTATAAGAGATTGATTGGTTGATTAGTGAATGTGTACTTGTATTTAAATATGAATAAGAAGTTGATAACAGGGTTAAAGTAGAAAACTTCCGTAGGATCTCATCAATGATGAACCAGAGTTCCAAACACGGAATAAAATCTTCTCGTGCGATACAGGAGAATTTGTGCCATTCGGTGAGTTAAAGTGGTAAAGGTTAAAAGTTAAAAAAAACAAAACTTTTGTATACACACACGCACATACATGAGACTTTGAGATGTACCTTAGGAAAATATTGGGATGATGGTAAGGTTAAAGAGATGATTAGACTTTGAGATGTACGTTCAACATTTTCTTAACATGTATTCCAAACAAGAGAGAGATTTAGAAGTGGGATGTTGGTAAGAAAAAAATTGGGATATGCATTAGGAAAATGTTGGGATGCAAGACTAACTAGTGGGATGTTGGTAAGGAGAAAGTTAGGATGTAGAACATTTTCTTAACATGTATCCCAAACAAGATAAAGAGATGAATAATGGGATTTTTGTTAGGAGAAAGTTGTGATGTATGGTAAGAAAATGTTATAATGTACAGTTTGTACAAAGATATGTTTATTTATGTATTTGTATAATAAGTAACTGAATGCGGTGAATTTTTTTTCTGACTTGTTTGGGCGACGCTCAATAAGAGCCAAGCAATATTCACTGACAGGAGGACTGTAGTGCTGGAAAGGATTTTGAGCCACAGAGAGAGGCGCATACATGGGATTAAAGAATTTGGGATTACTGGATTAGGATCATCTCCAGTCCCACAGTGCTTCCATTAGCTCCATTTTTTAAGTAAAAGTGCATCCCAACATTTTCGTAAGGAACATCCAAACATTTTCCTACTATGTATCCCAATATCTTCTTACTATGCATCCCAAATATGGGTGACGTGGCTATTTCTGGACCACTCATTTTAAAATGGAGGAAATGATGCACTGTTCAACTGGAGATGATTTTCAACCTTACTTTGGTGTCTTGATGGGTAGATGAATGTGGGTTGAACATGAGTTATATGGGTACTCGTATTCATCTCATTTCAATCTGTTAAATGTAAGGATTAGTTAAGTTTGATTCGTTTTTTACCCGAATTATAAAATAGTTTATTAGAAATTATTTTTTACTGAGCACGGATATGGGAGGATTGATGGATTGGGTCAGTGTTTGCCACATAGTACTCTGTTTTGGTTAGTTTGAGCTTCATTAAACTTTAATAATTATTATTTTTTTATTTTTATTTTTATTTTTGTTGTTTCTGTTTATGTGGATTTTAAGTAGAAGATCAGTATTATTTAGTTTGGACTGAGCAAAAGAATTGAACCCACTATGCTTGAAATCAAATTATAAACTTTGATAATTATGGTTACTTTAATTATTTAAGCACAATCCCAAACACACTTATTATATTTTCCAAGCATTTTAGATTGCAAACAAATCGATATTTTGTGTGAATGAATTATTTGATTTAGGGAATATTATTTCATATTTTGAAATAAGAATTTGGAAGGTATTTTAGACACAAACAATGATTATCGATGCATATGTAATTATTTTACTTAATACAATCAAATTAAAAAATAAACCTTTATAAGAAACCACTTTGTTATTTAGTTCTACTAAATCAACTAAAATGTAATTTTCCCTTTTCCAATCTCCTTTAAAAGGATTGACTATCTTTATGATATTTCTTTTGTTGGATATGGAATTTAACATTCTTCGTGCAATTTTTTTTAGTTAATACTCACACACACATGCCGCCATAGAGGTTCAGAACCTGATCTCCTTTATAGAAGACCTCTATTTATTATATCTCTCTTTTTTTTTTTTTATTCTTTATTGAGTATATGTAGAAGACCTCTATTTATTATATCTCTCTTTTTTATTCTTTATTGAGTATATGCACGAATGTTTGGATAATATAATATTTGTACATTTTAATTTGAAAATGATACTTTTAATTATATCTATAATTGTAATTTATATATATTAATTTGAATAATTTTTTTATTGGATTTCAATTTGTATAATTAGTAACCTTGATACAGGTTTGTGCAACTGGCATATGGAAATATATATATATATATATATATATATATATAAAACAAGTTTTAACAAATTTTCAAGTACCAACCTAGATTTGTGTCTTAAAGAGCCTAATGACCATGATTTAGTAACATGACCAAAACCCATTTTTGACTAAAATTTTGACCAAAATTACTTCCTGCTTAAATGTCAATGCAATGGTGATGCTAAACTGTAATTATGTGAAAATCCCAAATTTAGGTAAAATTTTGGAGCTTCGAGAGGCATAAAAATGAGTTTTATAGTGAAATAAAGTTTAAAAGCTCTTGAATTCAAAAAAGACTTAATTTGAAAGTCTTTTGAGAAACAAGTAATTATTGGAAATACTAATAGATTCTTTCGAATTTTAGCAACCTTTTGTTATTTGTCTTACTATTCATAGTTTTTGTTAAAAATTAAAATCCCCCATTGATTGTTTGAAAATAACCCACTATATATAATTTACCC
>JAOTQH010237703.1:0-13033 GCA_025631255.1 Cornus kousa
AACCGCCACATGGGATTTGGCTAAGTGTTTGTTGACTTGTCTTCGTGCCATGTCATCTTTAATATATGACACCCACAACTAGATTGACAGCGGACAACTATTTGAGCGTGTGATTCAAAAAAAAGGAGGATTGCTAATTACAGTCGCGGCTTTAGTTACAAAAATAGTTATAATTAATACACTTTCTCTATTTTTATTAAATATTATAATATAATTTTATAAAACAATATTATCCTCTTTCTTGAATTTTATTCTCTCTCCTCCGTATATATATATATATATATATTTTGTTACTTTATTTATTTATTTATTTTAAATATGTTTTTAAACTGATTCATTCTTTAATTCTTTTTTTTTTTTCAAAACCAATCCTATGTTATCATCAATAATTATCTATCACTCATTAAACCATCTTATCTCTAATGTGTGACTATATTATCACTACTATACTTCTCTCTTGATCTTTACTAAATCATTCACTTTTATCATTTATAAATAATAAAACTCAATTATACAATTTTACTTCAACTAAAATTCAACAAGTGGGATTATCCCATCAACACTATAATTCTCTCCCCCTCTGTCTTTACTAAACTATTTATTACTATCTGTTACAAATAAACTAAACTCAATTATATAATTTTACTTCAAAGAAAATTCAATTTTATAATTTACTTCAATTAAAATTTACGGTCTTAAAAATTCACAATTAGAGTATAAATAAATAATATTTAAAATGTACATAATCCATCAATTGTAGAAAAAAAAAAAAAAAAAACGAAGAAGGAAAAAACGAATTCATTTAAAGACTATTCAATAAAAAAGAAGAAGGAAATAATGCATTGACAGGAGTTAGCTATATATATATAGATAGGAGATGGAAAGAGAAGAGAGAATTAGTCAATAAGCACAGAGGGTAATTTCGCCTTACAAAATTAGATTTTAATGTTCTATAAAAATAGGATTAATGTATTAATTATAGTTGTAAATTATAATTAAAGTAAATTATAAAATTGAATTTTTGTTGAAGTAAAATTTTATAATTGAGTTTAGTTTATTTGTAAAAGATAGAAATGAATGCTTTATAATTGAGGTTTTATTACATTTCTCGCTTCAAACAATCACAAACAATTTCCCAAACTTTTAATTCTTCTCAGTTAGGTATGATCCTCAAGAAATCTCCCACAACTTTTGCAGGAAGCATAAAACAAACTTTAGGTCAAACAAATATAAAGTCTTTGTAGAAACAAATCAAGGCCCTTAATTTTTGAGTTTTTAACAAAGTTTAATCAAACGGCTAGCATTGTGGAAGATCCTATGGTGGAGGCAGAATGGTTTGATCTTTTCCAAGTCCATCATCTACCACAAATGTCGTTTTCAGTCCCCAACCAGTATGGAGCTCGCGATCCAAATGACAGTGCAAGAACCAAACACCTACATAATCTCTCAAAGTTAATTATTTCATACACAATATAGTTACACCTATATATATATGTGTGTGTGTAATGGAATCTAATTACACAAGTTTGAAGACTATACATGCTTGAAGCTTGATATATATAACAAAAGTAAGTTGCTTCATTGTGGTTGGAGCTCACGAGTTTGAAACAAAAAAACAGTCACTCTGCATGCAGAGATAAGACTGTGTATATCTAGCACTCCCCAGATCTCGCAATGACGAGAGCCTTGTGCACTAGGGTAGCCTTTTATATGCCTGATATATATTGTGAGATATATTTTTGTAATTGGCATATTTTGGTAACAAAACAAGTTCGAGCCAAGTTATAATTTCAGAAATTCTTAGTTATCAGATTCGACATCGACTGCGGAATTGGAAGTTTGTTCAGAAGAGGAAAGTATTGTTGATCATCGAAAAGGGAAATAACAACACGTTAGGACATCGTTTCCCACTTAAGACACAATTTCCTACATGATATATGTTCAGAGTTACCAAAATACAGAAAATCCAAGTTTCAGTTGGATTCTGTCAAGTGGGAACCGGTACCTGAATTAGGGAACCGATTCCAGAAGCTAAGATTTGAAAACTCCATTCTGTCTTTTGGGAACTGGTACCAAGATTGGGACCTGGTACCAGGAGTCCTGACAGTAAAAGGTTTTCAGTTTCCTTGTTCTGTTTGATTCCTTTTTTATCCAACTTTCCAACCAAGTCCTATGCACGAAATATCTTTTATTTTCATAAGGAATATAACTTTGCAAACCTCTATATAAACCATGTCATACACATAGGTTTATTTATGGCTTTTGTATTATCAGTTTATTATTCTTAAAAAGCTTTAAGAAAATTTTTGTCTCAGAAATTCTTAGAGAATTTTCTGTTTGTCTTTCTAGAACATATACAAATAAACAAATAGTGAATTTAGAGTTGTGGTGTTCAAATCCTGATCGTGATCATACAGCTGCATCTACATCGATTAGACAAAAGCAGATCTACTTCTACATCGAATTTAGACGATTGAAGAACATAAGTAAAAATGATCACACTTTGAAAGGGTTGGAGCATTCGAGTGTTGTCTAATTTACTTATTACTCTTCTACAAAAATCAAGTATAAGCCTGAGGTCAAGTTATTGTTGGACGGTGTAATGTCCTGAATTTTTCAGTATTTATTTATTTTATTTTTATTCCTTAAATCGTTTTGCGTGCCGTGTGGTCCCGGTGTGTTAATGTATTAGTTGTATATGTGTGTGTGTGTATATATATATAGATGTATGAATCATGTGGGTGGAGATGGATATTTTGTGGCAATGGTGTAGTTTTAGTAAGCTTTGAAGGGCATTTTTGGCATTTGAGCTTGGGTGGACTTTTGACCCATTTTGAACCAATCATTTTGGATGAAGTCATGGCAAACATTAGCCATAATCTTATTTCCTATTCCTCTCATTCCCCCACCCCCTCTCTCTCTCTCTCTCTCTCCAGCATTTCACTTTCTCTCTCTAAAATCTCAAGTTTCTTTCTAAAATTTGAGCTAGCTAAAGGAAGATCTAGGTGATGAGTAAGAAGGAAGGTTATTCTACTCTTTAAGATTTACATTTTCACTCCGATTTTACTTCCATTTGGTGAAATTCGAGATTGGGAGCTAGGGGTTTTGGATTGCATTCTTGAAGTAGGGATGTTTAAAGTACCATGCTTTATCTCTTATTTGAGTTCTTTTCTTGATTCCATGTTTTACTTGCTCTAAATGTTAAATTTTAAGTGGAAATGGTGTTGTATGTTGAATGGAAAAGACAGCATGTCTATATGTAACATTGATTATATGTGTAATTCAGTTGCTATGACGTTAAAAGCATGAAAATATTGATCTCTATAATGCTTGATTTCATTCATGGCATAAGCATGGTTGGGGAATTGTGATTGAAATGTTATTTTTAAAAAGAAAGTGATTTGGGAATGGTTGGGAAAGTGATTTTATGAAAGGAACAAGGTTTCGTCAGCCCGGGGCTAATTCGACTTAGAGGGAGTGCGTGTCAGATAGGACGTGTAACGTTGATTGCTAAGCCCCAAATAGTTGCTGGATTTGGAACTAGGGATAGCCAATCAATCTCATCTCGGTAAAGTTGATTAGCGGTTTTTGGTGCGCGTTGAGTTGGGCCGAGAATGGTGGTCCGGAAAGCATGACATTTCATAGCACGATTGTATGTTTGTGTTGATTGTGGTTTATTACTAATTCCGCGCATGATCCCAATTTCATTTAACTATTCTTTGTATGTTGACTCAAGGGAGCCCAAAGCTAATGTTTTAGGCATCCCCCATTGAGCCGTTGTGCTCACCCCATATTTCATATTTTCTGAACACGGCAAGGATATTGTAGACGACGCACCCTCACAAGCTTAAGAGTGTAGAATGGACTTTTGCTATCTTTTGTAATAGAAAAACATAGACAAGGATTTTGTGTTGTAATTATATTCTTTTGTGAGCTTCAAGCGAAGCCTTTGTAATCAAGGCCATGGAGGCCTCATCATCTTGTAATTATATTTTTTTGCACTTGTATAAATGTTTCAAGGATGTATGAATGATGTTATTTGTAGATTTTATGAAACGTTTAATGGTTGATGATGTTCATGGAAATTTAATTTCATGTTTAGGTGTTTGATGATTGCATTTGATTGGGCTTAGGAAGTAGGAATTCCGTTAGATTCATCCTTGGGCATCATCTAACCAGTTAGATAGGAACACCTAACCGGTTAGATGAATGGGCAGTGAGTTGGTTTGGTGGGTTTCTCCCATTTAACCGGTTAGAAGGGGTTTCCTAACCAGTTGGATAGTTTTTTTGTTTTTTTTTTTGTGTGTTCAACTGCTCGGGTAGGAGATTTCTTGTACTCGGTTAGATGTATTGGGTAGAGAAAGGGTTAAATAATTTTCCTTATCTAACCGGTTAGATAAATTTTTCTAAACGGTTAAATATGATTTTTTTCACTATTTTTCCGCTGGCCATTCATGTAACCGATTAGAAAAAATCTCTTAACCGGTTAGATGTGATCTTAAAATTTGTGAGCCCACTGGACCATTCATCTACTCGGTTAGGAGAAATCTTCTAACTGGTTAGAAGAACTAAGACTTTCACAAGGACTTCATATTACAATATAATTACCCAATGAACCCCAGATCCCAACCAAAGTACAGAATGACTTTAGAAAATGACAGAATTACCCCTAAAGGGTGAGAATGTTGTATTTTGACCAAAAGATGACTATTGTGCCCCCAAGGGCTTTTATATCACCATTTGAATATGGTAAAAGTCTATTTTACCCTTTTAGGTTTAACATTATTATTTAACAATGCAAAATGACCATTATACCCTTATGAACTTTAGGAGCTTTAGAAGGACGTGGTATGACTATAAGGCCCCCAAACCTCATTTAAATCATGAAATGACTCTAGTAAATGACAATTTTACCCTTAGTGGACCTTAAATCATTAAATTAATGAAAAATAACCACAGTACCCTTGTGTCAGCTCGGGTCAGGGTAAGGACCTAGTTAGCGATCCAGATCCCCGGATTTGGGTCGTTACATAAATGCTATTAGAGTTATGGTTCGAAAACCATTAGGACGACGGGTAGAGGCTTACCTAGGGTTGTGTGGGAAGTCATATGCATTGTTTATGTGAATATTTGCTAAAGTGTTTTGTTATATGAAGAAGCATGCTTAACCGTTTACTTGCTTACGTGCTTATATGCTTGTTGCATAGTCTTGCATGCTAAGTGTAGTATGATATTGTTTAGTATTGAGTCATTCTCGACTGCACCTTAGTGTCATCGTCCTTGAACCGTTTTCTCATTTTATAGCACGATGCCACCACGAAAGGAAACAAGGGGAGCTGGCCCTAGTCCGACAAGGGGTGATGTTGGTGAGAGCTCTAACTTCAATCCCGCGAAGCCAGTTGATAAGGATACACTTCTTAGGGACTTGATTCCCCTGAGAGGTGCCTCCACTAGAAGGGACAATGTTGAAGTACTCGTTGAAGAGGGTGAAGGTTCAGCTGAGCTGGCACTGAACCATTTGCTACAGAGTGCCTTGAGGGCTATAATTGCTACTCTTCCACAACCGATACCATAACCGGCAGTTCAGGTAGAGGAGATGCCAGTATAGAAGCGTTTTAAGTTGATTACAGGGTTTTCTAAGTTGATACTGATGATGTTTGAGGCTGGTGCAGATCCAATGGCAGCGGACGACTACATGGATTAAGTAGAAACCCATTTGACTTCTATGGATGTGACAGATGATCATATGAAAATCATCCTAGCCACATACAAGTTTTCAAAGGATGCTAAGCTTTGGTGAAAGTCAGTCACTAATCAGTAGATGAGTTGGGAAATGTTTAAGGAACTATTCTACGAGAAGTATTTACCGGTTACTAAGAGATGGGAACTAAGGGAATAGTTTGATGGCCTTATCCAAGGTAATATGTCAGTGACGGAATACGAAAACAAGTTCACGTCTCTTTCTCGCTTTGCTCCTGAGTTAGTGAGCAATGAGGTTGACAAGAGAAAGAAGTTTATCTCTGGCCTTCATTATCAAATGAGGCCATTGATAATGACACAATATTTCAAGGTCTACTCGAAGGCAGTGGAAAGGGCATTGATGTTAGAGGCGGAGGCCAAAGATAGAAATACAGGAAAGGAACAGTGAAAACAGAAAGAGGAATGCAGGGTTATCTTCAAAGGGGCTATTATGGAAGAAGAATAAGGGTGACTTGACTCAGTTTCAGGGACAGTAGCCCGCACAATCCGCTCATACTATCCCTATGCCTGTAGGGTCTGCTAGGAGTGGTGTCGTCTGTTTTCGCTGTAATCAGCCGGGTCACTACAAGGCAGAGTGTCCACATGCATTAGTTAATTTTGGGGTTTGCTTTGGTTATGGCCAGCAGGGCCATAGGGTTAAGGATTATCCGAATCAGGGAGCAGGCACTAGTAGTGGCAGAGGGTCACAGCAGAGGCCATCATAGTCGGCTATAGCTCAGTCAGGTTTTAGACCGCCGCTACCACCATAACCTGCCATGTCTTCTCAGGGTTCACGGCCAGCTAGAAGGGATACTCTTACTATGTTAGTACAACAGTTAGGTGTTCAGGTTGGCAGTTCACAAATGCAGGCACTATAGGGACGTGTCTTTGCACTGGCACAGGTCGATGCATCTCTACTCTATCAGTTCTCTGAGGTATCTTTCCAGTGTTTGGCTCTTGGGCCCTTGTTTTATTTGACTGTGGTGCATTTCATTCTTTTATTGCATCATAATTTGCATTTGCATCAGGGTTAAAGGTCAGTTTCATGGTTAGTTGGGGTTTCAGTGTCCTTGAGTAGAGTTGTGAGGGATTATTCCATTGTGATATCCGGACAGACTTTTGTGTTTGACCTTATCTTTCTAGAGATGACTAGTTTTGATGCCATTCTCGGGATGAATTGGTTAGCTTCATTTGGTGCTACGATCGACTGGTTTAGAGGTAGGATCACAGTTTGTACTCCCGAGGGAGATTGTTTTGACTTCGTGGGAGATTGGAGTGATTCCCACACTTCATCGTATTATGGAATTCGTGGACAGGGTCGTGGTGATTGCTTCTTGGCTAGTCTTTTATCCGAAGAAGATGGTGTTGTAGAGGAGGTTTATCCGGTAGTTGTTCGTGACTTTTTGGATGCTTTTCTGAAAGATTTGATAGAGTTTCCTCCACACCAAGAAGTGGAGTTCGCTATCGATTTGATGCCTGGTACCCCGCCAATTTTTATCTCACCGTATCGTATGGCACCAGTAGAGTTAGAAGAATTAAAGAAGCAGTGTAATGAATTGAGGACGAAAGGTTTCATCTGACCGAGTGTGTCACCGTGGGGCGCACCAGTTTTGTTCGCTAAGAAGAAAGATGGTTTTTTAGGTTGTGTATTGATTACAGGAAGTTGAAATAATATGCTAAAAAAAATACTGTAAAAAAAATGTAGTTACAAATATAAGAATCAAAATATTGATTAATAATATTTTAATTAAATATAATCACAAATGCCATCAATAAAAAGAAATAAGAAAACAAAAATAAAAAAAATACATATACGTAAGTGAAAAAAGAAACAAAAATTAGAAAAAGAATTTTTTTTTTTTTCAAAAGAAAATTAAAAAAATTTGAAAATTTTAAAAAGGTACTATTTAAAATTACCATATATATATATATATATATATATATAGTAAATATATGTACCTATATATAAGTAGGTTGGAGTAAGGTGAGGTGTCCACATGCCCTTCTTCGGACCTTTGAATTCTTATCATTCAAAGCAATCAGGTTCATGGGTGGAGAGAAGACTGACGTTCTTTTATCTCCGACGATCCTCCGACAGTTTGGCGCCGGAATTTTGACTGTTCTCCGGCAAATTTCACCACACGTGGTGGTGTACGTGGATAGTGAAGAGATGATAGATGGTGGGACGTCGTTGTTCCATGAGAGTGTCATCAACGGGCTTGAATTCTTCTCTACCGAGTTTGGCTCTCTAGGCGGTTGCGACTGGCGGCCTCATTTGAAGGATTGAGACGTTTCTGCTACGTCTGAAGATTTTTGCAGCGGTGGAGGATGCTGCCGGAAGAAATGCGACGCCATTGGAGGTGTTCGCCGACACTGGGATGAGGCCGGTAGGGTTTGAGTCGATTCGCGGAGTTTGAACTGAGGAGGGTAGAAGTCAACGAGTTCCACGTGGCAAAGCGATAGGCTGAGTCGGTGCTGTGCTGGCACGAGAGGGCCTAGGTTGTCACGTCAGCATGGAAGTTGGTAGCAACAATATGATGAACGTGTGTGTGTATAGTTATATACACATGATGATACGAGTTAAATATGTTCATCACTTATTTTTTCCCTTATTTATGAAATTAATGTTTGCTGAAGTTTAATTTTGAACTTTTAGTATTATTGTGGAAGTGTGGTTCATTGATGTTTTATAATTAGAAAATTATTATTAAGTCACATTTCTTATAAACGTCACTTAATTTTGTATTTTCTTATTTTATTGAAATTGAAAATTGAGTTCCTAAAAATTAAATATAATCTCATGTATGATATGTGTCACATATTCATGTCTCAACACAAATAAAGATAACGGTTTATTCTCTTGGAATTTTTGAAAGAGTAAAAGGACAAAATGGGTATTACAACACTAATTTATATCAGAGGGGTATTTTTGTATAATGTGAAAATATTATAGGTATTTTTTGCACACTTTTTTAAATAGAAAGTAAAAATATTATGCTAAGTATATTTTAGGAAAGTTTTTCTGCACTTGTGCCCTTATAATTATTTGCCAACTTGTGCAAATATGGAGGGAGTTATGAAAATGTGTGAATGTAATAAAAGTGTATAGAATAAGTTTGCGACCAGATATATAAATGTGAAGTTACCTACAATAAAAGAAACAATATATATATATATATATATATATATAATTAAAAGTGTATAGAGTTTTTAATAAAATTGCATAGAATGGTGTAGTGGTAAATGTGAATTTTTAATTAAAAGTGTATAGAATGGTGTAGTGGTAAAATTGAATTTTTTATTTTAAGCTGTTTCTATTTTCAAGTCTCTAAAAACATTAAGGTGTACTCAGAAAAATGACCTAAATAATTTATCTTATCATTTTGAAAAAAAATCGAAATTATCAATCAATTGAAAAGAATTTACTTATTTATTTATTTATTTTTATCTATCAATCCTTCTCATTTCCTCTCCTTTTAAATTTGCTATTCAAATTTGGTGTGACCATTTTTGATAAAGGATTACAGTGAGAAAAAAAGAGAAATTATTAATAGTCTCGAACCATTAAACCCTACCAATAATTAGATGACATATAACTTATATAAGAAAAAAATGATACAAAATTGATACATTTAGTTATGTCGTAGTTAGTGATTGTCTGGAATTATGTGCGTACTAATAATTTCTATAAAATGAAAAAAAAAGGTTGTTTTTTAAAACTAAATTGCAATGTTGTAATTAAAAAGGTTTTGTCATTTGTGCTTTCACCATCACCCAGCTCTAAAAGAAGCAACACGCAGATTGCAACCCTTTTATAAAAGAATGACAGCAGATTGCATCCTCATTCCTCACAAAGTGTCTATTTGGTTGAAGGATTTTGTTTTTGGTATTTTTGTTTTTGTGGAGTTCTGCAATATTAAATAATAAAAAAAGTGTATTTGGTAAAAATTATTTTATTTAAAATCAAAACACTAATTCAATATTTTCAGGTTAAGGACACAATATATATATATTTTAATAAAAAACTCTTAAATAATATTTTTAAACTAGTCATTATACTTTCAAAAACAAATATTCTAAACAAATATTGTTAATTATTCATACTAAACATGCTTTTTAATTACTATAAAATTCAAGTTACAAAACAAAACCTATACTCTAAAGTTTAACACTCGAGTCCATTAACAGTGAGTTTGTGTGAGTGACTCAGTGAGAGTGAGTTGTGGCCAAGAAACTTGAGGAGCAGCGCGAGCTCCACGCGCGCGTTGAGTTGGAGGAGAAGAAATGGGACGCGCTGGTGATCGCCGAAGGCCACAACGGGCCTCACCGCCACCGCCTACCTCCCTCCGGACTCTCCGTCGCCGTCCTCGACCGCCGGCCCCTAATATCTCATCCCCGGTATTGCGAAAAGAGATTTAGAGATAGCGAGACATGGATTGAAGTTATTGAAACGGAGGGAGTCCTTCTATCATTCACGCCCTTGTGTTGATGTCCGGTATCTTCTATTGGGTCCTGATAAAAAACTCAACCATTCAGAGATTTCAAAATTCTCCAAACGGGACGAGAGGTTCTATTCAAACATGTATGTATCTTATGCATTCTAATTGTCTGCCCTACGAGTTAAAAAAAATAAAATAAATTGGTTAATCATTGTAGAAGCAACTACAACCATGGAGTCAGTGTATTGGAATTGAAATTAGAATTGAAATTGAACGAAAAATTAGTGTAAGATATGTCCTGAGAATCCTGCAAGTTTAATTATATTTCCTTGGACCCGGAAGAACAAGTACTATTTGAACATATCATCGTCATCCTGGCCTTAATCTCATATAAATAAGGTCAGCCGCATAGTTTATCTTTTTTCTGAATATGTATGAACCATGTAATAAATGATTTCCTTATCATAGGGCAGCTCCTAAGTTTATGTTGATTGGATCTTTCTCAAAATGAGTTATGATAATGTATTTTATTTTGTTTAATGCAAGATAAACTATTTGCATTAGTTCTAGCCCATAATGCTGTTTTTCTTGCAAGGGAGAGCCAGAGACTTATATGACCAATTGTTGTATTTGCCGAAACAAGCAATGTATCTAACATAGAATATAGACAGAAGGAAACTCTAGAAGCTGAGATCAAGTGTGTTCAGAAAGTGCACTAATATTTTTGTAATGTTCCTGAGCTATTCAAGATATAATACCATATGGAGACAAGTGAAGGTAGTTGCCAGTGATGTTTGCACATAAAATTATTTTTTTTTTTTGATAAATAAAGGATTTGCTGAATATGTAATTTCAGTTTCAAAGCCTACTTGAAGGATTATGAGAACATTAGGACAAATAAACCGAATGGAAAATAGCCTAAAAATCAGCATATGTAAAGCAATGGAATAGATAAGAAGTTTTGTTTTAATGATTTTAGTTTTATTTCATAAATGTAGAAATTGATGACGTTTGAATTTAAATATAATGAATAGTTTCACATCAGCTCCTGAATCTTGATTTTCTTATGAATTATGCTTACTACTCTATTTATTATTTATTTTATGCATTGTCTTTTAATGCCAAGATGAAAAACAAGTTACAGAAATCAGTTTTTTGGGCTCGTTGTCTGAGGCGGGCTCTTTCCTTGGGGCAAAAAAGATATGGTGCAAGAGGTTTTTATTTTTATTTTCTCCATATTCCTAACTTGGGTCCTTTTATCTTTAACATGCTAATTCTTTTGTTTCTTCTTGTTACTGCCAACCGGAAGCAGTGCACCATAAACTATGTACCTGCATTGATAAAGTCCATACAAATTCATTAACTTTAGTAACTTATGATTTTTTAGTGGTGATCTCATCCTTTCCTAACTTGTATCAGTTGATATTTCAGGGACTCCTATTGTCCCCAGTATCAAAGGTTTTTTATAATTGGTTTGAGGTTATTACATGATTTTAATGCTCTTGTTATTTATCATTTGACTTTATGGACTGTTGTGCACATATATCCATATATATATACACACACATATATATTCCAGCATCACAATGGCACAGAAGTGTCCATTTTATTCCTTATTAGCTCAAGTTTACCTTTTTTCATCCAATCTTGTGTAATCTCATTCCAAATTTTATCTAAAAGTTGTTGCAAATGTTTAATTTGGAACATTTAATGTGATCTTTTAATGTTCCTTGGAAGGGTAAAAGAATTATTGGAAGGCATCATTTTTCCTCTTGTTATTTCTGTGTTGCATCGCCTTGAATCTTATATTTCTGATCTTATGTTATATTTCAATATAGGGAATTTTTACATGTCTAAAAGAGTTTCTTGTGTGTGTGTTCACTAAACTTTTCTTTTCGATAAGTAAGAATTGTATAAAAAGCGCTCAAGAGGGGAACGCATCCCAAATGAACAACAAAAATAAAAAATCACTAAGCCTTCAAAGAGGCCAAAAAATCAACAATGTCCTCAATATATCTATAATCTCTACCCGAAACCCAACGAAAAAGAGTGGAAACAATGGAGAATTTTAGAACAGAAATAGGAGATTCTTTTCCCTCAAAGTATCTCCTGTTCCTCTCAAGCCAAATGCACCACCAAATGCAAAGAGGCGTAGCCCTCCAAGTCTCTCTAACATGAGCCTCCACAGAGCAGCATTTCCAAACCTCAATCAAACCTCTAGAAGAGCCAGGCATAACCCACAGAACGCCAAACAGGCCAAACATCAAATCCCAACAATTCTTGGCCAAAGGACAATGCAAAATAAGATGATCCATTGACTCTTCATCCCGACGGCACATGTAACACCGATTAACCACCACCTGATTCCTTCTTCTCAAATTATCCTAAGTCAAATTTTTTTCCAAAACAGAGGTCCAAGCATAAAAGGCCACCTTAAGAGGAGCTTTAGAACGTCAAATTGCCTTCCACGGGAAAGGGCCTTCAGGCTCTTGAGTGAGACACCTGAAGAAAGACCGCACAACAAAGCGACCGCGAGCATTGGGAGCCTAAATCCAAACATTAGAATCACCAACTATGACACCCTGCCGATACAACACCTCCATAAGACGAATGGCATCGTCAACTTCCCAGTCCTGAAACAGATGCTTGAATCGAACATCCCAAACCAATCTCCCATTATTAAGATGATAACAATTGATCACCCTAGCCTGCCTATCCGAAGCAATCCTGAACAGTCGAGGAAAAACAAGAGCAAGAGGGAGGTCCCCACACCAGACATCCTCCCAAAAACTAATCCGCCTTCCATCCCTGAGGCGGAACCGAACATGATTGGAGAAATCAACCCAGCCCTGACG
>JAOTQH010237713.1:0-13031 GCA_025631255.1 Cornus kousa
CTTTCTCTTCTTACCTGGCTTTGCCTTTGGAACCTTCATTTAAAGCAAATGTGGCATCCGGCACTATCTTTAAAGTAATGCACAAGGTGACGACTATAATAATATTGAAAAAAAATTGCATCATATCTTTAGAGTACTCTTGTGGGTTTCCCAAATCACTATATCTTCAAAAAACCACATTATCCATGGCTCAAAAATAGAAAAGTTACAGTGACTTAAGTAATATATATACCTACCATATTATTATTAGGACGTCACTGTAAAACTTTAGCAAAAGAGGAACAAAGTGGAAGAAAATAATGGTGACATTTATAGGTGCAAATTATAGACCTCGGTTTATGAAATTCAATATGATAAAATTAACCTGCTATAAAATTTATTTAAAACTAATTACAAATCTATACTAAAACACTATTTAAATATTTTTATAGTCCAAAAAAACCCATTTAAAAAAGAAAAAGAAAAAAACAGGATATATGAAGAAGAATAGCTTGTCATTTTAAGAATATTAATTCTTACACGTCTAGGAATATGCCTTTTAGGAATGTTATCAAAAAAAAAAATATGCCTTTTAGGAATATGGATGTTAATTCGTACACGTCTAGGAATATGCCTTTTTTGATTTTGCATTATTTGCAAATGCTGAAGGAATAACCGAGGGATAAACAAGTAGCTTGGTAAATTATTTAGTTGTAATTCTCCACCACAATATATATATGTGTGTGTAAGTATATCATAGAATTACCCAAGTTTAATTTGTCACCATTTTTAATGATATGGAATCAACAGATGAAACTGGTTTTAAGTTGGAATTTGATGGAGCATTTTATGGGTGTGACATATAATATAAGTACAGCATGAGCAAGTTAGACTTCTTAATCACATCTATAGTAGCATTGCTTAATCACATCACATCTACTATATACTGTATATTGTTATTAGTAAGATGAGAAATGCTAAGTTCACAGTTGCTATTTTCGTTGGTGAGTAGAATTATAGTTAATGCATTCATTAATTAGAAGTTTCTAACTTTTTATGGAATATTAAAACTATACATATATATATATATATATATATATATATTGACAAAATATCCCTTTTTTAAGCCTTTCATCCGCCTCATCTGTTCTGACTTGATTACGTTTACATTTTTTTTTTGACATTTATATATATATATATATATATATAAAGCGTTATTTTTCTTTTCTTTTTTTCATTTTTTTTCCTTGTTAGATCTGTATGGGTTATTTTCCTTCTTTTTTTTCCTTGTTAGATCCATATGCCAATATATATATATATATATATATATATGCAATCTTCTCAACTATGAATTCATATAAAGAATAAATAAATAAATATATATATATATAAAGGTTAAACGACAATTAAAAATAAAAGAGAAGAAAGAATACACTCACATATTGTTAGCTATTTTTATATATATATGAATTCATGGTTGAAAAAAAAAATAATGTTTTATATATATATATATATGTACATATATTCGCATGCGGATCGAACAAGGAGAGGAAAAAAAAGAAGAAGGAATGTAATGCTTTATATATATATATATATGTATATATATACATTATATATGTAAACGTTATCATGTAAGAAGGGAGAACTGAGAGGAGGGATGAAAGGCTTAAAATGGCTGTTTTTATCATGCCCCAAGATCGAAGTCCCGGATTGTGAACGCCATATAAATAACCACAATCTCAAATACCAACATCCTTGTAACCCGTCTCGCATACACACCATCCACCTATCCTTTTTCTATTACAATTCCATGCAAGAAAATATACAAATAAGATACATCATTTACAGCTATAAGGTCTCAAAGTTTGTAATAAAGTTTATTACACAACATGGATGTACTGAACTAAATTTATACAACATATTGTCTCACTATTATACATTGTCTGTTATACAGAAGAAACACCACAACCATAAGCCCCGACTTTGTCTACAGCTGAGGAGGAACATCTTCCACGACATGCATGCCACGACCTCAAAAGAAGCTTGTAAACTTTGCTACAACAGAATCCAAATCACCAAAATGGATTAAAGCCACTAATTTTGTAAAAAGTGAAGAACTTTTTTTTTGTACAACCAAAGACCCTCTTCTTTGAATACCTTTTTTAAAATGCAGTAGTAAAGAAATGTTTACAGGTTTGATACCAAGAGAAAGATTATAACATTGGAAATATTTTTCATTCACATGGCCACCTTAATTTCATCACTTAAAACTCTCAATTTTAGACTTATGGAAAAGGACTTTAAATTGCCGAAGGAAAAAAAGAAAAGGATGAAAGAATTTATGAAGAACTCAGTACACAATTGTATATAAGGATATGTCTATACAGGCCAAATGAGGATGAGTGCGACGTATAAGTGTCACTCCCACATAGTGCCAAATAGATGAATATGCTTTTATCCAAAAATTCCTTCAATGTGTTACAAACAAACAGGCCACATACACACACAAGATGCAGCCATGTGTACCCCCATGTGTCAAGTGCACGAAATTGTCAAAATAAGACCATGAAAAATGACTAAAAAGCCTTCAAATCTCACTAAATACCATTCATGCCACTTGCATGACAAAAGTCCACACTATCCTCCATGAAATAACCAAATGACATTTAATAAAATAATCACATTAATAAAAATAATCATGGTCCCAACAATAAAAAATAAAAAAAAAAAATGCATAAATGGTAAATTTGTCCAAAACTAAATAGTTTTAATATTTCATAAAAAGTTGGAAACTTGTAATTAATGAAGGCATTAATTACAATTCTACTCACCAATGAGAACAGCGACTGTGAATGGGCCTAAGCGACTGTTCTTAGCATTCCTCTACCAAGATTATTTAATGAGACATTTCCCTCTCCCTTTTCACTTTTATGGCTTTATGATGCCACAGAGTCATCATATTTTTCCCTCAGTGCCTTAATGAATCTTTTTGCTTTACGGCACAGGTCAAACTTCTAAGTTGATTCTTTTCCATGTTTAAGACTATGAATGTGTAGTCCTTGGAAATTTTAGCCCATCTTTGTATGTATTCACTCTTTATATATATATATATATATATATATATATTAAAAATTTTGAACATTTTTATGTAAATTTTTATTAGTACTCTCTTTATATATATATTAGTACTTGGAAATATATATATCTGCTATATATATATATATATATATATTAGTACTTGGAAATATAGATATTTACTCTATATATATATTAGTACTTGGAAATGTTAGCCCATCTTTTTATATAAAATTTTAAGTGTGTTCTGGGTGACCAAGTCAAATGCTGTTTACAATTAATATATATATATATATATGTGTGTGTGTGTGTGTGTGTGTGAAATGTGAATTAAATCTTCCAATTAAAGAATTATGTTCAATGGTATTTTCACTTGATGTAAATATTGCTAATTATTAGCCTTTTAACATATGATTTAGGAATCAATTTGTTTATCTGGATTTATGTTTGGCTCTAAAACAGAGGAATGTTTATTAAATGGTATTTCTGGATTATTTATTTATTTTTCCTAAATTTAGTGTGAATTTTCTTTATTAAATATTGAAAGGTTTAAAAATAATTTATTTTTATAATGCTTTAAAATTACAAATGTTTATTTTAAGATTTTGGGTACCAAAAATCCAATTTTTGTACCCAGAAAGATAATAAGAAGTAACTTCATAAAATTCTGAGATGAAAAGGTGGATTGAGGGTTAGGATTTGAGAGAAATTGTTCATCTCTTTTTCTTCTGTCCCAATTTCTTTGTTTTAATCTATTGACTCATGCTACAATAAGTTGGATCATGTTAAATTTTAATGTTTTATTTAATGTCTAGGAAAATGACTACTTTATGATTGGAGTACATGCACCAACTTTTACTTTTGGTTTTTAACTTTAAAAAAAAAAAAACTTTTACCTTTGGTCCAAAATTTCCAACCCTTTATATATATATGTACATGTTACTGTGTTTTTAATTTGTATTAACTTAAAAGTTTAAAATGTTTCTATTACTTATTGTCATTCTCCTCCTTCCATCACCTTTGGCTTTGCCTCCCACAACTTCACCACCACCACCATCACCTTTGGTTTTGCCTCTCTACAATCAAATCTACCACCGACGCTGTCATCGCCCTTTTTTAGGTCTCTGCCACCACCGCTGTAGCCGCCCTTTTTTGGCTCTTTACCACCATTACCACCACCACCAAAAACGACATTTACAACAAACAACAATGTGGATGGTGATCATACTGACCATTTTTGTAGTGATCGTTGTCTTGGGGGTGATTTTCATACTCCGAAGGTACACTTTTGATTTCTATGATCAGCCCGGGCCCGACATTTCTCCTCCAGCAACATCAGTAGCTATATGAGACCCCGGGCCCAGCCTTTCCCCTTTATCGAAAGATTTTCATACTCCGAAAGTACACTTTTGACTTTTATGATCAGCCCGGGATCGACATTTCTCCTTCAGCAGCTGCAATAGCTTTAGGGGACCCCGGACTTGGTATTTTTCCTCCACTGAAAGATCTTCATACTCCGAAGGTAAATTTTTGACTTTTATGATCAGCCCGGGCACGACATTCTCCTATAGCTGCAGTAGTAGCTATAGGAGACCTCAGGCCCTGCATTTATCCTCCACTGGAAGATTTTCATAATCCGAAGGTACACTTTTGACTTCTTTAATAAGCCCAGGCCCGACATTTCTTCTCTACCCGCAGTAGCAGTAGCTATAGGAGACCCTGGGCCTATCTCCAAAGGTACACTTTGACTTCTATAATCAGCCCGAGCCTGGCATTTCTCCTCCAGAGCAATAGCTGGCCGGCATTTTTCCTTCACCGGAATATTTTCATACTCTGAAGGTACACTTTTGATCTCTATGATCAGCCTGGGCCCAACATTTCTCCTCCAGCAGTAGAAGCAGTAGCTATTAAAGACCCTGGGCCCGGCATTTTTCTTCCACCGGAAGAAATTCAAGTTATTGTAATTGAACCCGAATGGATTTGGCCGCCGCTACGGCCCTCGAAGCCGAAGCCAATATATCCCAATTGTGAGACTCCCTACCATAACGGATATGATTACGTGAGATGCAGATACCAATCTTTCTCTCTGTTTCCTTCCTGGATCAACTTCTTTGCGGACTTATAGGGAATAAGAAGTTTAAAAAATCACTTTGTTTTAATTTTCTTTCTGTTGTTTGACTTGTTGTCTCTTATGCTATGCCCCATTATGATGTAAAAAATTAGTTATTTTAGCAGTATATGATAATTTGATGAATACAATTATTATACAATTACTACTTAGATTAGTTCTGCAATTATTCAATGATGAAAACAAAATTTTGAACTATTGTAAATAGCTATTATCTCATACACTTATCAGATTATAAACTTAAGCAGTTAATCATGTAAACGAAAGATTAGGGAAGAGAGAATGCAAATAAATACTCAGTGATTTTAGCGAGGTACCTCTCTTGAGACTTCCCAATCTACTGTGACTTCTCCTTATCGGTGGAGAACAAACCTTCACATAAAGCAAATCCCTGCTTCCTTCTCTTGCTAGAATAACAACATTTTCCTGGTCTTCCATAGGGTCATGACGAACGCTGAATATTGTATATTCGAGCCCTTAAATATACGTATGTTAAGACCTAAAATGATACTTCTATTCATTGTTAGACTGATTTCTGTGTATATCGTATTTTTAGGTACTTTCCCAAAGAAATGGTTAAAACCAAGCTTTTATGATGAAAAAAATGATAAAGAAGTTTACAGAATCGTTGCTGGTCATTCAAAGCAAGTCGAGATTCAAAATGGTGAATTTTGGGGAGTTTCAAGTTTAGAAGCTTGAGCCTCAATTCTGTAGCTCGAGCTCCTCAGAAAAAGACAAGAAATTGCAAAGGCAAGAAAGCTTGAGCCCTGACCCTCAGTGCTCGAGCCCAACCACAGGGTGCTCGAGCTTTTACCTAAGAGTTCGAGCACATGATGCGTCGGAATGTGAAAAGTTGATCCAAGCTCCCAGGACCTTGTGCCAAGCCTCAGGGATCGAGCACTAACACTTCCCACATCCCTAGAGCTCGTGCCCAACACCTTGGGATCGAGCACTACGAAGAGAGGATCGAGCACCATCAATAAAAAGACATTTCGAACAAATTTTGCTCCCAGAGCTCTAGCCCAAGCTTCAAAGCTCGAGCCCAACCCATAAAACTCGAGTACAATCACTTAGGGCTTAAGCATTGCTGAAAACTCTGGACGTGCTTCAATATTTTGGGTATAACTTTTGACTTTAAATTCCAAATTGAACAAACTCAGGGGCTCTAGAAAGAAGACTCGAAGCCCGATGTTTTCGTCTCTAATAGCCAGCTCGAGATTCGTACTCGAAATAGGTCAAAATCAGATTACAATATCAGAATAAGCCTTAAAATGAAATGCAGATATGGAGTAATAGTGAAAACCTAACAAGATGATTCCAAATTTTTGTGTAGAGAGGTTTATGGATAATATCGATGTACAAAAGAACTTCAATACATAGAGGAACATATATATCATGACGCGAATTAAATAATGAGATAGAGAGTGGAAGAGTAATGAAGAACCCTAAGTCGCCTTTGACAGAGAGAGAGATAACAGAGAAAATGAAAAATGAAAAGATGTGGACTGAAAGGGTGAGATGCGGTTCAAACAAAAACCCTTCAACAGAACTGAACAGTCACAAGAATTGGTTGACGTGATGAGTCTAGGCGTCGACCGGTTCACTTAATTCTGTTGACGTATAGTAGGTGTCGACTGGTTCTATCAATTCGATCGACGTAAAGCTAGCTAGTAGACGTCGACCGGTTTGGGCTATATTGTTGAACCAGTTTAGACTTGATTTTTAATCACTTCACTTTCAAATGTCATGCGTATATTCCTTCGAATAGTATATAATTAATCTTCCTGAATAGGCTTAGTGAGTATATCCGTTAATTGTTTCTCGGTGCTTATGTATGTCAGCACAATGTCACCCTTGGACACATGCTCTCTTAGAAAACGATATTGAATTTCTATATGCTTTGTCCTTAATGCTAAATTGGAATTTTAGAGGTACATATCACGTTTATGTTATCACACATGATATGGATATAATCGTAAAAGAGTCCAAAATCATCAAGTTATTGCTTTATGTAAAGAGTTTGAGCACAACTACTCTAGGCAGCTATATATTTTGCTTCAGCTATTGACAAAGCCACAGAGTTTTGTTTCTTGCAAGATGAAGACACCAAGAATTGTCCAAGAAAGTGACAAGTTCCACTAGTGCTTTTTTTTATCAAATTTGCAACCTTGAAAATCCGCATCCGAGTAACCAATTAGTTCAAATGAGGTATGCCTGGGATACCAGAGTCCCAAATTTACAATGTTGTTTAAATAAGGAAAAATTCGTTTAAGATCACATAGGTGAGACTCTTTAGGACAAGATTGAAATCTGGCACATAGACACACACTAAACATGATATATGGTCTATTTGCGGTTAAATATAAAGAGCTTCCAATCATGCCTCTATACTTTTTAATATCTACATTGATATGTATAAATTATTAATGTAACTCTTAGGGGCCCAAAACACACAGGAATGCGTTTTTCTATGGTGTGTTGCCTATATAAATTATTAACATTTGAAAATATGGATAGGTTGGACTTTCAATTTTAACCAAAAAAATTATTAAAATTCCAAAATATCCTTAAAAATCAATATTTTAAGCTGTTAGTATTTTTTTATTTTTTTATTTCTATAAATAAATTTTATGTATATCAAGTTTTAAATTAATAAAATGTCTTTATTTGTTTAATTTAGAAAATGTAGGAGTATTTTTAGACCAAGAGAATATTGCATATTCCATATATAACAGAGCATTTGTTACACTTTACCAAGAGCATACGGAAAACCACTTTTGTTTTCATTTCCCTTTTTCACATTTTTTTTTTTCATTTTTCATTTCTTTTATTTTCTTACTTATTTTCATCTAATCAAATAAACCAATAAAAAGAAAAGAAAAGAGAGATAAATAATTAGATAGGTCAGGGCAATCATATATTACTCAGAAGTGGTGTGTAATAAGAGTGACGCATTTGATTGCCTTTTGGGTTATGATTGGTTGGATCACATGGTCCAAACTGTATGATAAATTTTCACATCTAAAAGAAATAACCTAATCAAATTAAGATTTCGAGTCATAATCTCTACAAATCCGACCCTTAAATTATTATAAACGAAACAAGAAAGACAAAGACAAAAAAAAAAAAAAAAAAAAAAAAAAAAAACCTCTTATAAACGAGTGCATCGCGGACGCTCCAGACATAATCCTTCCTTTTAAGGTTCAACTTTGTAGATCAAATGTAAAGATTTTCACAAAAGTATTGATTGAGGGTTGTTCCAATGTGATGGATTAGCAATTTGCCCAATTTGTTTTTTGGGTAATACACAATCACCCATTTGTATCATTGGAACCTTCTGTTTGGTGTCTGCCTTCCTCGTATATAAATATGTATATATGTATAAGTCTGTTTTAGGATTTTCTTTTGAAATAATTTGAAATTTTGGATTTGGTGTCTCACAACTTGTGTTAGTCGGACTTTCCTAGATATATAAATATGTTTGTTTTATGGTTTTCTTTTGGAATAATTTGAAAATAAAAGTTTTTTAATAACAAATAAAATTGTTATTTTTTATTTTTATATTTAAAATAAAATAAGGTGAATTTTAATTTTGTGAAGCAAAAAATAATAATCAATCAGAATACCTGATCCGTTTGACGAGTTCAAATGGCATACTATTAATCAATTGAAAATTAAATTTTTTAAAGAAATTTTTATATTTTCAAACATGGAAAAGGAGAAAAAGTGATTGAAAAAAAAAAAAGAAAAAAAAAAAGGGCCGAAGTTTGGCGGCGACCCAACCCGTCAGGCCCATTCCGTTTGGGTCTGCCCAACTTTCGCCTACAAAAACCCTAATATTTCTTGTTTCGGAGGCGGCCACTGTGCATACAGTTTGTGTGTGGTTTTGCTAACAATACAACGTTTTAGATAGAAAACCCTAATATTTCGGCGGGGCTTTTCAGAAGTAGGGTTTGGATTTCTTGATTTGTGCATACAGTTTCTGTATGTGTGGTTGAAGATGGTAGGGCAAGAATGGCACCTAGACAGAGGAGTTTATGAATTGCAGCAAGAGGACGACGGAGGGCGAACGTCTGAAATGCTTGGCATGGCAGTACGTGTGCAAAGAAATCAGACTGTGAATTTCGATTTTTCCCTCTTTCCGGCGTGTGCGCTAGAATCTGATGAAACGGCACGATCATTCTTCTCTCCCATTCTTGAGAGGATGAGAGTCACAGTAGACATGATAGACTGCATATCTCCTCAGCTCCTATCTTTCTCTCGTTTCCTGAACGACGATAGAACGGGTATTCCTCATACTACCATACCTGTAGTTATTCTTGCTGTTAATGTAACTATTGAGTCCGATAATGAAAGTCGAGCTATGGAGGAGGCTATGGAGGAGGAGGAGTCGTCTTCAATGGCCTGGGCTATGGATGAGTCAATGGAGGAGGACTATGGGGCATTGCAGCTTGTTCCAGCAATACAATCATCTCTAGACGCCTTGAAGGAGATGATATTCGATAGTAGTTCTGGTTCTATTGATCATTGCTCGATTTGTTTGGAGATGTTTTGTCAAGAAGACTTGATTACTAGCATGCCATGTTCTCATCCATATCATGGAATTTGTATTCATCGGTGGCTAAAGACGAGCCACTACTGTCCCCTGTGCCGTTTTGAGATGGAAACCTAACTGATCCATTAGGTATTAGGTTTTATTTTTACTTATATATGTTCTTGGTTCGTTATCTTGTATATGAAACTGAATTTTGTATAGAAGGTATGTAATGAAGGTTTTAGTTGTGTGTTGTAAGGCTCAATATATTTTGTATACAATGAAGGTTCTGTGATTCTTTGTAGATGATATCACAAAGTATGCAATGAAGGTTCTATGTTCTGTGTATATTTTGTACTCAATGAAGGTATATATTTCTTTTATGTGTTCTGCTTCAGTCTTTTATGATATCACAAGGTATGCAATGAAGGTTCTGTGTTCTGTGAATGACTGGTGAAAAGATAACAGAAATGTGGTCGGTATATTTTACCTTTTACCAAAAATAAAATAAATAAATAAAAATTGTGGTCTCTATGTAGGTGATTTTGACTGTATAGTATGCAGCAGAAGAACGAATTCTCAACTTTAATTTCATTTTTGAATAACATTAATTATTTTAGGAATTGAAGCAGGTATAGAATCTGGTTGGTGATGTCTACTTCTCATCACTTCTCGGTGTCTTGAATTGCCAGTTTATGTTAGCCCATTGAATGGACATTGTGTGTAGCATAGAATTAACCAATTATCTTTAGTGAAGTCTAGTCAAATCATGAAGCATTGACTTTAACAAATATGGAACCATTTACCTCTTGTACATCAGATTAGTATGGACTAATATTGTTTTTCGAAGTTTCATTTAAATTGGTTTAAGAGGGATTGTTTTATGTGGTTGCCTAGCTACATGCAGGTCTGGTAAATGGTTCTTCATGAGTGTCATTGGTAACCAATTTTCATATACCACAGGACTCGATATGAGATTTGATGATGAACTTCATGAGTGTCATTGGATTATCTTCTTCCATTTGTTTCTTTCCCATAGAGTGAAAGTATCAAGAAATTAATTAATGATAAGAATCAATTAGCTGCGGGTAGATTAATGAGACCTTCTAATGAAGAGCCAAGGATTAACTTTTCTTGGGGTTGAACATTTGATTGAGTTTCGAGCCTGCAGAACCATATTAGAGCAAGTGGCCGTGTGGGCACACAAGTTACTAAAAAGTGATGATGTGGTACTCTATTTTTTTTTTATCCATATGTTTCATGGTGTGGAACCCAATAATCTCATTCTCTATTTATTATTTTATTATTATAATAAAGAAAACAAGCCAATAAAGAATAAAGAAGAAATTCTAATAGATAATCTGAATGGAGTTGTACAATTCAACAGCTAAAAAGTGAATAAAGAAAGCCAAAAAATAAATGGCAGTGACGATGCTCTATTTGCAGAGAAGGCAATAGATAATCTGACGTGGGGGCCACAAATAGCGTATGGATGGGAAGCTGCACACCCTCCTCTCTCTCTCTCTCTCTATCTCTCTCTACTTTTTACAAATAGGGATAATTTCACTCACATCCCCTGAGGTTTGGCCAAATATCAGTCTAAAATATTTTTCGAAAATAACTATCACTCACATTACAAACGTTTGCTCCGTTTTTCATTCACACCCCAAAAGTTAGTTGACAGGTGTGTCAGACCACTTTTTACATATAAAAAGACATTCTTACCCTTTGACTTTGGTTTGACCCACTAAATTGTTTCTTTAATAATTCAAATGACACATTTACCCTCATTAATTATTCAAATGACAATGAACTCCATTAGAGAGAGAAAGTGATGGTTGCCATTGAAGCTGAGGAAAGAAGTTCACTTTGCTTTCTATTCTGGAAAAAAACGCTTCACTCCACCACCACAACCCATCATTGTTCCTCTCTCTCCGCCGCAACCACCCCACCAACACAAACATTATTGAAAACAACTTTGTGGTAGTACTATTTGGAGTAATATCGGCATACCCAATTGTACACATTGTCATGATAAAAAAATACAAAGCATTCTGGGTGTGTGTCAGTTGCACTAAAATCATCCTGATTAAACCAATATATAATCACACCAAGAGTCAAATAAATTACCAAAAGGACAAAAGACTGACGAACGATTGATGAAGAAGTGAATTGAGGCGGTTTCGGCACTGAAGCGCGGATGACATCGTTGATTGCCGCCATAGCCGGGGCGGTTTTCGACCGGTGGAGGTTGCTTTTGGTCCATGAATAAAAGGGGTCAATCAACCAAGACTGTTGATTTGGTGGGTCAGGGTCTGTGGGATTTGAAGAAGAGGTGGAGGATTTGGGGGAAATTAGGGTTGGGCTTAGGAGAGCATCAACAAGTGGAGATGGGTCTCTGGGGGATGATGAGGAGGAGGGTCCAAAGATTAGGCGGTCTTTGAGTTCTGACGGGGTTAGAGGGAGAGGAATAGAGATTTCATCGTTCTCTGGGAGGGGACAGAGTAGTGGCGGTGGTGGTGGTTGCGGCCTTCTGGGGTTGATGATATGTGGAAGAAATGGTTCTTTCTCCATCTGGGTTCGCCGGAAAACTGCTATTCGGTCAGCTGGAATATCAAAACACAGGTGGGTTCGCTGTTATAAAGCGGTTTTGTGATGTGGGTTGGTTTAGGTAGAGAGGATGATGAAATGAACAAAAGTTACAGAACAGACACGAACTCTTTCAACCATAAAACAAACTAATTGGAAGATGGTAAAACAATGGATGCATGCAATATATAGATGGAGAGAGTTGGAGATAGAGAGAAGTGGGATTAAGCACTCTGATACTTCGATTGGGTCCTACAATATTTGGGTTTTATTCAAGTTGAGATCTAAGAGTCCGTACCAAAGTAACACAAATCTTTTTCAGCTCAGTCTTGAGTGATAGATAGAGATCGTAAATAATTGAGAGGAGTTCATTAACAACAATACCAGCGAAGGAACTAACTACTGTAGCACATTCTGTCTCGTTTCGGTGAAAGCAGGGACTCCGTACTCCTCCGTTTGAGGTCCCCATTTTTCACCCTATCTTTGTATTTTTATAGGAGTATTATTTTTCTGTAGACTGATTTGACCCCGAAAAATAAAAAATAAAAAACATATGAATAAAAAATAAATAATAACGTAATAAACGAAAATTCGTCTCTAAAAAATTAGAAATCATAATAGTATTTCCTCTCTTTGTCATAGTATTTTTATTTTAAATAGATAAATACTCCCTCCTTCCTATAAAAAGTGTCACTTTTAGAGAATTGTGACTCTCACAATTTGAAC
>JAOTQH010237732.1:0-13029 GCA_025631255.1 Cornus kousa
GAAACAGTATTTTTCCATGTGCCACCTCAGCTTTTTGGTCAAACCCATTTTTAAGAAATATGGAACTTTGACTTCACCTTTGAGTAAATATTTTGCCCTACACCCACTTATATGTAATTATCCCTAAGAGTTAAGAGAACTAAAAGTAATTATGAACTGTAAATTTAGCTTAAGAGTCTGCCAGTCTGGTGATACAATTGTCACATTTCAAAACCAAAAAAATTATCCGAGTAACTATTTTTTTATTTTTAATGTCAGCAGTATGATGGGATATATTTATATACATTAGATGGTGCAGTGTTTTGTGGATTGAAAAAACAAATGCAAAAATAATGAATTATTTAAAGAAAATGAAGATGTTGAGATGCATAATAGGATTTTTTTATTTTTTTATTTTTTATCCTGGTAATAAGAGAACTGGCATAGGTAGGACATCTACACAACACATCCATAAATGATGTATAATAGGATTGACTAAATTTAGCAGTATGCCTATTGGTGATTAAATAAAATATTAGACTTTTTATTATAATATTATTTCAAGGCAAGAAAGTAGATTTTGTTGTATGAACATACAAAGAAGAGTTTAGTTGTACCACTAAGAATATAAAATTTCATTTGCATATAAAATAGGGTGGAATAAAATTATTATAAAAAAATTAATAACATTAGAAAATTTATGTACCTTATTCTATTCATACCCATAATGGAATCTCGAGAGAGAACTAACTAAGAATAAAGGGCAAAAACGTGGAATTACTTTTCAGTGACATCCAATCAACTAAAACCCTTTTTTTGTGCTTTATATCTTTGTCGATAATGATTTCCATTTCTCAGAGACATGATCTGAATTAATTAAGGAATTGGGATGTTGAGCATTCAATACAAGACTTGTTCACAACGCAATGAAATGGAAGTGTAGACCCACTCACTTTTGGGATAAAAAGATGGACCATATCATATCATGTGTCAGTGCAGGCCAATTTATACAACTTTCTTTTTGGCTGTCTCTATAATGCGACTTTGAGTATATTTTTGTATTAAATATAATATAATTGTACTTAAATTCACCATATTGAAGTTCCTGTTTTTGTCGAAAAAGATGTAACTTGATGCAACCCTCCACTTTCCTCGCTTTTCTTTGAAATTCACCATCATTTAACCGCTTTCAGTTTGAAATTCACCATCATTCCAATGAATTTATTTTGTTAGGAAAAGAAATAATCTCACTTTCATGTGTATAGTAGAAATTAACTCAATTGTGTTCATAAGTGGTAAGAAAGGATATGATAGTTAGTAAGAAAGTTGAAAAAAATGTTTGGTAGTTGTTGTACTGTCACTAATTTTCAAAGCATATCATTTTCTCACTTCATATCTAGTCCCTTTTATTTAAACCATACCATAAATGGTTGCGTTAATTTGCAAGGTTCCATTTTATATTAAACAAATAGTTCTACTTAACACAATATGTCTAGAAATGGGAATCCACATAGAAAGATATTAAACAAACAATAAATCAATTATACAGGATCCTTAAAAATATAAATAAATAAATAAATTCACTCTTTATGATCCAATTGATTTTAATGTTTGGGTGAGTATGGATGTTTTTTACCCAATTGAGGTGGCAATTCGTGTTAGCATGTTGTGTTTGTGTCGACACGATTACGACACGATTAAGGTTGACGCGAACACGATTATTAATCATGTCTAATACATTTAACACGATGCATAACCTGTTTAATAAATGTGTCAAAATTTGATACAAAAAGACACATTTAAGTCATTTTTGACACGAATACGACACATTTATTCTACATGTTTTACTAAATATGCCATTTTTGACACAAACACGACACGTTTAATTAATCGAGTTAATTGTATCATAATCGTATTTATTGGGTCAAATAGGAACACAACACATTTAGTTAGCAAGTTCATTCGTGTCGACACAATTATTACACGAACACAATTAGTTCAAACCCAAATCCGCGTATCTCGTGTCGTGTTAGCGTGTCGTGTCAAATATTGCCGCCCCTACCAATTGCCATATGACTTTCCACTGCCTTCACACATCTTTAAAAAAAAACAGAAAAAAAAAAAAAAAAAGAAAAAAGAAAAATTACACTTTATGATCCAATTGATTTTACTGTTTGGGCGAGTCTTTAACTAATGCTTTTTACTCTTGACTTCACATCTACACAGTCAGGGTCATCCAGTTTATCTGCTGCTGTTACCCAGTTCAATCTCTAAAATTAACAATCAGCAATTTAAGAATTTATAAACGATGACAACAAACTGAAGTCTGAATAAACTAAAAAAGGTAACTTACTCAAGTCTTGTGTGTTCTCCCCTTTCAAGTCTACACAACCAAACTGAATAAATTTGATACCCTATTACAACTCCAAAATAGCACCATAAAGTGCGGGTTTAGCATATTGAAAGAGTAAGCATTAAAACAAGCAAAAATATTGGTCACTACTTTCGCACATGGCCAAGTACATTTAAAACGCTGGACGCCCTTTAGGTGGTGAAGCTTCCACTAGCTGCCGGCCCAGCACCAAAGCCACCACCTCCACGACCAAAGCCAGGCCTTCCTCCAGGACCCTGCATGCGCATAACAGCAAACGCCAAATAATTACAAGCTAAGAAACATTAACAAATCATTATTTCTCATGACAGCTTGCCATTTCGGGGGCATTTTTTAGATGCAGCCTCCTCGGTGATCCCAAGTTAATACATGGGTTGCAAGATAACAACTTAGGTTACATGAGAAAATAATTTATTCTTCTAAACCTAGAATATTCACAGATATTTCCTTCTGTCACGTGTATATTTCAAAGTGAGTGAATGTACCAATAATAAATGCAATATGTCGCATACAAACACAATGTAATATGTTTTGCAGCCAAAAAAAAAAAAATTCTGATACAACAATTCAGGCAAGTTCATTGTCCCTGTATCCTGATAGTTTAAACCCAACAATGGGACACATCTGTGCACAAGGCATGCATATCATCATCGAATAGAATACTTGGGAACATCGGAATGGTTCTTTGAAGCAGTAAAGTTGATAAAAAGGAAGAATTTGGATTCCTCATTTCCCAAAGGATATTAAGCTAATTATATCCACTGCCCACTCTCCTGGGCTGTGGAACTTAAAATCAAGAACAATTATAGTCCAAAAACACCAAATCAGAAAAAGTTAGGCACATAAAATTACTCTAAATCATGCAAATTCCCACTTGTAACATGGTTGACCACATTAACGCTTGAAACTATTACATTAGAACTACTACTTTCAAATAACTTATAATTAAAATTTAAAACGCAATATGTATGGAAAACGAATAGCAAAACGGTTTAGTAAATTACAAAAGTATTAGACTATTAGTAGGAAGTTGGTAGGCATTGACACATTCAGGCATGACCTGAAGTTTCATGAACTTTAAAAATTTTCAAATCAATTTTTATTTCAAGAGTCAAACTATTTCAGAACTTCTCACGACTTAAATTTCACCACCAATTTTAACTTCCTACACTGAAAGATATTATCAACTTCATTTTGTTTTTAATTGGGAAACATAGACGAGCTATGTTCATAGCGATTAGATCAACATCAACAGGTAAAATTTTCAGCTCTGATAAATCAAGATTGAGTCTCAAGATGGCTGGATTTATGACGTGGCAGAAGTTAACAGAATATTCAAATTGACAAGAAGAACAGTGCAAACAAATAATATATTCTTCACAGTGCAAACAAATAATTTATTATTATTATTATTATTCAATCTTCAACCAAAAGCTACCTTAAGAATCCAAAAATACACAAACACGCAAGCAATTACAGTAATAGCAAAACCAAACAAGAAAAATTACCCTGAATGAAGGTTGGTAATCAGCTGGAGCTCCTCCCTTGTCACCAAACTCACCGGGGGGTCCCCTAGGACCTCCACGGTATCCATCACGATCACCAAACCTTGGCCTATCTCCATCAAATCTAGGTGGACCACTGCCAATTTCACACATCAAAAATGGATAATTCCCAATCAGTAAGATGAAAAAAAAAAATTTAATGAGCAGTAGAACTATACCCACCACTAAAAGGAAAGAAAAATAAATGACAAACTGCTAAGATGAAATAAATAACTGACATATCAAGTAAACCAAATTGAATTAACCATACTAGTAAACTAAACAAACAAATGTCTACATAACTGGTAGAATACAAATCACCAATAAATCATATATATTATGAAGCCTAAAAAATTGCAATCATTTCCAGACAAACTAGTTACAGTAAGGATAGTTAAAATGGAGGATTATGGTAACAGTTAGCATCCAGGTTTCAAACTGATAATGATAATAACAATCAAGGAAATCAAATCATCAACCTTATCCTCCTCTCTTTTCTAGGGTAACCTATGAGCAAACGCACGTCACCAGACACTAAAATCACATTCTATTCCATCAACCCCGTGGTCTTGCATCATTCGTCTATAGCACCAAGCCTCATCATCTGATACCAACATCATCACCTTATCAATTGTTCAACCACCACTATGACAAGCCAAAATTATCACCTGCAGCCATAAACACTACATGACCCCCATATCTTCCAACAAAAATCCCACCAACTTTAGTCCATTGTTTTCTTGCCATTGTTAACCTACCACGCAGGCAATTCAGGTTTCCACCTTAAAAATTCTTGCTTAAAACTCACTGCCTATCTCAAGATTGAGCTCAGTTGTTTTTCTTTTTCTGCTTCCCATGTTTTATCTTTTTCACCAACTCAAAAGTTGGACAAAATGTTTAATATTTTATGTTACGAAAACTATGTTTGATTTCAATTATATGATTGTTATAATGTCGTCATGGTATTCGGTGAACGCTTTAATTGAGGAAATCATAGAAGTGATTGGTCAAAGGCAGGAAATGGTGTCAATAAGGTGATGAGAGTGAGTAGGAGAGACTATAGAATGGTTGCCAAGCAAGATATGGATTTTAGTTGAGGTTAAAGATAAAAACACCATAATGAAAGAGATAGAAATAGATTGAAGAAAGGATGATTATATTCAAAATCCTGAATTTATGTGTGGCTTCCCTCATGTGAGTGTTTAAAAGAAGAAAATGGAGGGGAGTATTAGGAGAGAAAGTGATATATAAATATATTGAGGGGGATAGGGAGAGAGAGAGATGCTTCAGAAATTTAGAGCATGCTTGAATCAGTTTTCTGAAAATAGTTTTCTAATTTTAGAGAACAAAAATCAGAATAGTTAAAAAGTTTTTGATTGATAATTTTCTAAAAACCATTCTCTAAGAACAGAAATAATAATAAAAAAGAATACCCATTTTGATAGAACATCTTTTACAAACATTTTATATTTTCTCATGACAAACTTCCCTAAGGAGCGTGATTTTTGCAGGATTCACTATATATATATATATATATATATATAAAATGATTACCTTTAAGTATAAAATCAACAGTTACATTTAAATTAAAATGATTAATATTCAATTGGAAAAAGGGTCAAAGTATCATTTTATTTTTCTTTCTAATTAGTGATAAAAGAGATTGGTTTATTTAAGGTTCTGGTGGAGAGAAACAATATTAGAAAAAGAGATGATGAAGGTGAAAGTAAAAATCATATGATGTCAGCTATGGTTGTGTACTTGGTGAAGGTGGTGAAATTGCTACCCAAAAATTTAAAACAAGAACAATGTAACATCTCAATCTAAGGAACACGCATTTTAGCAAGAGCCTAGGGGAGGCTGGCGTATTCTATTCAAACATATAAATAAACAATCATAGGCACTAAAATATATATATTTTTTGGTAAGTATCATAGTCAAGTCTATGTAAAGTCACTAAAATAGAACTGGAACGACTAGAGAAGTCTATGCAATACACATTTCCACAAGAACCTAGGAGAGGCTGCTGTATTCTATTCAAACATATAGATAAACAACCAGTCACTAGAATAGACTGAAACATCTAAAGAAGTCTATGTAGTACATCAAATTACAATAACCATTAATCTAAATTAATAACCAGCATCAAAACCCATTTTCACAGCCACGGCCACAGCCACAGCCATTATCAAGTTCACATAAAAAATTATAACTAATTATCCATAAACAATAAATTTTTTTTTTTTTATAAGTAAATTATCCATAAACAATAAATTATGCCCAATATACCAAACAAACAAAAGAGAGCAGAGCAGAGCAGAGCAGATCATAGAACTAAAAATCAAACAATTACAACTAAAGCCACCCAGACACATAAACACTAAACCAATAATGGACACTTAATTAACAAAACAATAAATCAACCGTTAGAACTATATTCATCAACAAAATTACATGAACATAACCAAATTAGCATAATAATAAATTAACCACACACTAAATTATGACCCAAAAAAAAAAACTCAACAAATGGGTCCGAAATTACCGTGGGCGATCGCCTGGTGGACCACCTAGAGGTCTACCAACAGGCTTGGCCGATCTCTTCAGAGTGTTGGGTACGATCTCGGAGGGCAAATTGAGGTAAGTTCTTAAAAATTCAATGCCATCGTTGGTCAAATACCAGTAGTAGTGCATCCAAGCGAAGGTCTCGCGCACATACTCCTTGGATTTGAAGCTCTGCATGAGCTTAATCACCTGTAGGTTTGGGACATCGATTTCGGGGTGCTTTGGGAGGTTGTAGTCTTTCTTCGCATAGCATACACCCTCTGCATATACATATCATATATGAGAAAAAATCAATGAGAAGAGTATATTGAGACAGAAGTTAAACTATAAGGCAGAAAATGAAGACCTTGAAAGAGATATTTGGAGATCTCTCTGCGATTCTTCTCTGGGATAATCTGAAACAAACAATAGAAAGTAAGAGATCGTGTTTGTTTACTGGGAAAATCAAAGCGTAATAGTGATTAGAAAGATTGCGTGTTACCATTGTTGAAGCGGTGAGAAGTATGCAACGGCGACAAGCAAAACCAAGCCTTCTTTGTCCGTGTCTCTCCCTCTATCCCTCTAAGCTTCAAACCCTAGGAAACTAAAAACCCTAGAGAATTTATAGCAGCAGAAATGACTACCAAGCCGATATTACTACCAAGTCCGGCTTTTCTTATTGAAGTACGAATATGTCCTTTTTAAATTGTTTTTTGGGTCACAAAACCCCGTATTTCCCAAACAATCCATATAACCCCCTCAATTAACAAATTACCCCCACAACTAACAAAAATTATCAAGTTGCCCCCATTCCGTGACATATCTGTTAACTTCATGTGAATTGACAAAAATGACCTTTAATAACATAATATTATTTTATAAAATTGAATGTGTAATTTTAAAATGCCAAATATGCCCTTCAGGTGAACTGGGGAAATATATATATATATACAATACTATACTTAAAACAACGTCTTCCTGCCCTGTACTAAAATACACAGTGAATGTATCCTAATCTGTCACCCCTCCGATCACCCACCTCTCTCCTCCCCTCCCGACACCATCTTTGTCCAATCCTCCATGCTTCCCGTCGGCAAAGCCCATCAGGGCGAAGCCTGGTCCACGCATTTCCAAGGATTGATGCCAATGTTCCCATCTCCGTTGTCGGCTCTCAAGTCATCGAATCCCTCATCTCCCCTTCCCCCGAACACTTAAAATCTATTTTTTGTTCACGAAAGCGATTGGTAACTACAATGAATCTCAACCTTAAGTCGCTACTGAAATTGGCCGTCACAAATACAATTTCTCAGTTTGCCTCGACTCTGATCGACGCTGGAGCAGATCTAAATAGTAAGGAGTTCGACGGATGGTCGGTGATGTCCCCCACCATTAAAAATTGATGGAATCCAGTTGCACAATTAAAAATTGATTGAATCCAAACATAACTAACTTGGTTACCATCACGAATATAAATTTTCAGTTCACAATTGCTCAATTTAGCAAGGTAACTTTTATTTGCACCAATGTCTTTTTAGGTTGTGTGTGACCAGTGGTTAATGACTAGTTTTTGAGAAATAGGTAATTGATAGTGGTGACGGCGCCGTCGCCGTCGCCGTCACCAGTGTCTGAATTTCCATTCTACGATTGCATCTACACTAATAAATCGATTAAATCCATATCACGCGCATCGTCAATTTCTCAGCTCGCAACTGAATCAAAACCCTTTCTTTCTCTATCTGATTTCTTTATTTTTGCTTTAAAAGTTTGAATTAATGATCAAACACTAGCATTTTTTTGTCAGTTATTGACCAAGCATTGTAGTTGTTTTGTGTTGTGTGCCATGGGAGTAGAGGAAGAAGAAGGTGATGAAGAAGAGCATATAAGGATTTGGTGGATGTTGTGCTGCAACATTTTTTTGCAAACTAAAGGTGTTTTACAAGGGCAGTTTATTCATTATGTAATTCAAAGGGCAGTATGGTCAGAATAGTATGCATGTGACTGTCACACATTTTTCTCCTGTTAGTTTTAGACGGCCACTTAACAGAATGAGGTGATGGGATAGTTTTTAGAAAAGATTAAGAGTTAATGTGACAGTTTCTTTAATTGAGGGTTAGTCGATAGTTTTTATAAATAATAGAAGGATTTTATGATTTTAGTCCTTATTTTTTTATATGATCAATAAATCTTAGTACTTTTGAAAAAATTTCATTTTAATTCCTACATCGCTAAATATTTCATTTATACTCAGAAGTAAATTTTTCTAGTTATAACTTTAGTGAGACCTATAATCTATTATTTTATATTTTTCTTTAGTGTTTTTTTTTTTACCCTCATAATATTGTTTTCGAATTTAAATTCAATTCAAAAACTCCTGTGCTACATGATTTTAGTACCCAAAAAAATTAATTATTTTATAATCAATAAAAAGGTTTTTTTTTTTTTTCCCAAATTTTATGTCTAATTTGTAAGGTTATATAAGACCGTTTGATTTTATATTTAATTGAGCAAGAGTATTTTGTTTAAAATAGAAGATTAAGTGCTTAAATGAAAATTTGTAAGATTTATCTATACCTTTACTATTAATTCTATACAAAGTCCCAATTAATTTTTGTTATTACCATTTTTTTATTGTCTATAGTAATTTTATTTTTTCAATAAATATACGGAGACACGTAATCTTGTAACTCTTTAAACACGACCTACCCTCTTTTCTAATTCTACTTTTTCTTTATTTCAGACTTCATCCTAACACAAACTGTCCCCATTTCTAAATTGGAAGCGCAACTATTGAAATTTTTTCTCAGTGATAATACAATTATTTATTGACTTGGTTGAAGTAATCTTTTAAGTGTATGAAAATCTAAGTTGTATGAAATAAAGTTTTTTTTAATCATCTCCAACCTTTAGTTGGGCCCTTGTTAAAATTATGATGGTTAATTGAATGAAATTTTGTACATGTTTGATGAGATATTTGCTTTATAAATATATTTATATATATAATTGCATCAAGCATTCATGCTAAGAGTATCGTCTGACGAAAAAAAACTCTTAGTCAGAATGATTAGAGAAAAATAAATTTATAAATGAGAACTAATCGAATAAAAATTATTTTTATATTTTGTGGTGAAGTCTCAAAAATAGAATAATTATCAAATCATATTTTAAACCATTCATACTGAAAGCACAAGTGATTCTAGCCCAATCTAGGAGTGTTCGTAAAATCCAATATAGCAATGGTTTTCTGATCATGTGTAATACCACATTCTTCATCAAATATGTTGTTCGTCTTTGGGGATTAAACAACCCTTTTTCTGTATGTACATGTTTATAGAAGAGAATGTTTACCTATATAATATAAAGGCATCATTTGTCTTAATTTTTATTTTTTTTTCACATTATTTATTTATTTCACGCATCATTTGTCTTGATGAATGGCTATGATAAATTACAATCCAATCAAGGATTAAAATTTAATTCTCACAAACTTTCCATCTAAATATCTATATTTTTTTAAGGCTCTCTTACTCTTTTTGGAATCTTTTTCAATCTACCAATTTGTACAAACGCTTTAATATTTTAGAATCACTCATCTCTCTACAACACCCCCATACTTTCTCATTATTTCAATATTTGTAGTATTTATGTATAAGAAAAGAAAAACACTAATAAATAATGGCTATTTTATTTTTTTCCAATAAAGTAGTAAATTATAATACAGCCATTGATATTTGTCTTAATTACAGTGCCCCGTCTTTCCCTCAAGTTTGTTGCTTATGATCAATGAACCCTCTTCCGTCAACTAATGGTTAAGAAATATTTATACAATGACTGAAGTATAAATAGATATTACTAATCCTTAGAGGATCTAAAGATACAAAATTATGTAAATGTGTTAAAATAGACTAATGAAGTTGAAAATAACTGCAGCACCAAAATTTACTAGAGACTGGGGAATGTAAATTCATCCCCGGCATGGGTGATGAAAGGGGCGGAGTTTAGTGGACTTGGATCTCTCCTCTGACGGAGTGGTCTGACGAGTGAGACTGTGTCATGTCATAACTTACTATCATAGCATCAAATTGTGATGACAAACCAAACTTAATTTCTACTCTTACTCTTAAAGAACTAAACCAAACCAAATGCTCAGACAGAATAAATAAATAAATAAAATATTGAAACCCCTCTTACCTTTCTCGCCCATGTTTGTGGCCATCATCAACTTGTTTAGTCTAATTCATCCACTTGACTCATCTTATTCTCAACTAAGCCATTGTACCACCACCTGATTTAGTCCCACTAACTGCCATCAACCACGGCTGTTAACCCACAACAGCACTCCATCCTTAATGTTGATAACCACCATCAGTCATTGGAGTCCGGATACTCTGCAGTCCGTGTTGTAGTAACGTATGAGTGATCTCGACCGTCTTGCTTCTCACTACTGGTTGCTTTTCATGAGTTGAAAAGAAATAAGGTCATCAGTCTGCAAAGCACTTCCAGACTACAGGATTTTGAATGATTTACGGAAAATTGATGACATGTATTTTAAGGAGGAGCAATGCAAAATGTAAATCCTGTTCGAGAGAACATTGCGACCACACAGTTCTCATTTGATATATAGAAAATACTGTGTTCACCAGTGGCAATATAAAAGCAGTCACACAGTTTAATCTGGATGATACAAACAATATATATATATTACCAGCTAGCAGGTGATGCAATTATACACAAACATTTATTCCTTATATGTTATTGCTGCTTGTGCTTATAAATGGTGTTATCATCAGTGCAGTTTAGCTCCAAGGAAAAAAGCAGGCTAACAAGACCATTTACAAGTGGAAGAGCAAGATGTGGGTGAGTGAGAATATCACAAAGCTTTATATTGGTTGCGAGAAAACTACATTACGATACAGAAATCACCCTCAATCAGAAGTTGGGAGCAATCGACTCATTGTTATGTGCCTTCAACCTACAATTTGAGTTCTGTTCATCACCTTCAATGAGACCAGAATTTAGCCATATGGTTCACCCCATCCCCATATTCTTCAACCTCCTGTTCTCTTACGCCACCACCCCTTGCTAGGCCTTATAATTTGCTTCAATAAGGCCATTTTAGGAACATTCCAGTGCTCCACATGCCTGAAAGATCCCAAAAGCAGCTAGATGGGTTACAAAGTTAATGTAAAAGATAGAAAGGAGTGTGCCTATTTGTAGCGCGCTACCTGGTTACTTTTCCAGTTTGTGCATCAAAATAATACTCTGTGTATCCAGTTGCTGCAACCAAATTCAGCATTGTCAAAAATACAAGAGACAAGGACAATGTTCAAACATGTGTTATTCATGCATTATTGTCCGGAAACACATGTTTGTTGAAATTAATGTGTTTCTGATGATGCATTTCATCTAAGAGAACACACAACTTTTGGATATATATCCACCCTTAATCCTAATGGAAAGGGACTTTATTTTCCAATTGTGAAATAGATTTTGGATGGAGTGTTTGAGCCGTGCAAGGAGCAACATTGTGGGGGTGTGTGCATTTGCTTGAACTTTCGCTAACATACCTGAAAGAATGGGCTTCCATGGAAAGGACAAGATACAACTAAAACGCCAATGTCCTATTCCCTTATCCTGTGTTCAATATTATTTGATGTCAAAGTTCATGTAAAAAACAACTAATAATTGAAGACAGGAGCTAATCATCAAGCTTCTTCAGTCAACTCGTTGTTGGTTCAAGAGATAACATGATCGACATACGTGGGAATGATAAACAATAATAACATCTCCACATCCAATAAGCTCACCTCAAAGTCTTCCCACTTTGTAAGTTTCATATTTGACTTCTCAAGAAGAGATCCAAAATTTGTACAGTTTCTTTTAAAACGACGAAGTCCTTTAAAGGAACCTGCTGGATCAGCAAATTCACAGTCCTCCTCATATGCATTAAGTGTCAGATTTCCTGAACAGTGCAATAAGAAGATTACTCAATCAGCCCATCAGGAATCAAACATAGATTAAGCATGAAAATCTATGAAACTGCAAGTCTAGAGTAAATGTGAATAACAGATTACTATCTAGTATCTAGAATTTGTTTAGAATTCATTTATTCTGCAACAGGGCTCTCCCATGTGTGTGTGTGTGTTTTTTTTCAAGTCGGAAACCTCGTATCCATTTGCACATCTACAATTATTGTTACATTGTATTGATATTTTCTGAATGCAATTGCTATCTAGTTCAGGGCCTCTTTTTTTTTTTAAACAGTTATTTCAAACTTAACAGTAACTCTATTGAAAAAAGATCAACTGGATAGCAGACCAACTTCCATCATCATCGTCATCTTTGCCGTAATCCCATATGAACGAGGCCGGCCATATGAATTCAGTCTCCAATCTTTTCTATTGCATGCCATTTTACTTGCCATATTTAACCTTTTAAAGTAATTTTTAATAATCACATCCCATGTTATTTGTTTATTCCATTATTTTGGCCCAACAGAAAGGCGATATGTGGCGAGTTCCAATGGAACTTACCACGCTGGATTGCAACTCTGATAAGTTATTATTGGAGTAT
>JAOTQH010237742.1:0-13029 GCA_025631255.1 Cornus kousa
AAAATGGTGTGCGAATATTGCCTTCTTTTATATATATAGATATATATATATTTTTATTTATTTATTAATTTATTATTTATGAGAAATGAGTAATATTTTAAAAAAAATTACAAAAGGAGGAACTGATGTTATAATTCGTCAATTACATAGAAAATTTGAGAAATTATTCTTAAGTGATAACCTGCATAATCAGCAATCATTCAAAATTAATGTATTTGTACAAAAAAAAATAAAAAATAAAATAATAATAATAATAAAGAAAGTAAAGAAGGTACAAAAAAAGATAAAGTTATATAAAAAGTGATTATGACATTAGAAATAATGTATTCATGAACCTTTTTGTCATTTCCTTTGAAAGAAAAAGGTAGATGGAGTACAATTGGAGAAGAATGGAGTACAAATATCACCTTCCTATATATATATTATTTATGAGAAATAAGTAATATTTTAAAAAAAATTACAAAAGGAGGAACTGATGTTATAATTCATGAATTACATAGAAAATTTGAGAAATTATTCTAAGTGATAACCTCATAATCAGCAATCATTCAAAATTAATGTATTTATACAAAAAAAATAAAAAAAAAAGAAAAAAAAAAGGGATTTACGTTGATGCATTCAACTAGGAAGGTACTAAAGCTAGTAATTGTAATAATTGAGATCTTGGTGGATCTTGAATGGAAGAAGATCTTGGGTTTTAGATTTCTTAGGTACCTAATCTCTGCTTATTTATTTATTCTTACATCAATAGCTGACATTAAAAGAATATTAAAAATTAGGTTCATATTTGATCCATCCTTTATATACATAGACTTGCAGTGTAATAGTTTTTGTCCATCGTGACGGGACAAATAATATATCAATAATCTATTTACCTAAAAAAAAAAAAATAATATATCAATCTCACTAAAAACTATAATTTAGTGGCACTTTTTTACATTTGAAAGTAGAAAATCAATAGTTCCAGTTCATGTAAGTCTTGCTGTCTCCTTTTTGTTTTTGAATTGTATTCTTAATTTAAATGATGTGTTTTGTGGAACCGATACAAGTGCTCTAAAAAAAAAAAAAAAAGTTCATATAAAGGCAAAAGTGAATGTGTGAGTTTCTTGCTAAGCTAATATACATTGGGTTAATTTTACTTACCTATTATGAGGTTTGTCAATATCCTACGTAACCCTCTCTACATTAAATAATGTCACTCATCTCCATTGTCAATGACTTATTTTTTTTACTGTTTTACCTATGAAATATTTGCTGTCATTTCAAGCATGGGAAGGGCAAAATGGTCAAGTAAGAGAGAATCGATTACAAAAACCAAAACTTTAGAAAAGGTAATTAGGATTATATGGAAGGAATCTACGTGAAATATTGACAAATCATACAGAGGTAAGTGGATTTAACCCCCTATACACACACAAACACACACACACACGCACACACACACAAACACACTGGAGGAAATTAAGAAAATGCTAATCATACCCTTTTGTAATCATAATCATGCTCAAACCCAAAAAAATAAAAATAAAAAATCATTCTCAACCATTACTTATGTAATCACATAATGACTGGGCATCATGCATTCTCAGATATTGGTCAAATTGCTGGATATGTGATTGAAGTAGTTGAACTGCCCGACCAAATTGCTGCACAAACATCCAATACAGAGAGAAGAAGAAAAGTATGATTGTGAAGTGTTAGTCAAAATTGATTTGCTTTAAGGGGGGTAGAGAGGGACAATAATTGGGGGGTTGGGGAACCTACTGGGTCATGTCAATTTTAACACTCAACTCTGTGAAAGTAGTGAACCCTAAGATAGCTTGCACTGAAATGGATTGCAAAAAGTAGGACCAAGTTGTGCATCCAGCTATGGGACTTCTACTAGGTGGTCCTTAATTTCATAGAATGAATGACTTGGGTGCACTCGAATTTGTTGAAATTATGATTTAATCCCAACCAATTTAATGTAATTGGTTCAATTTTGTGGACATATCAATTTGGTCAGAGATTTAATTTTAGTGAAATTATTGATGGATTTGGTTTGGTTCAGTTAACGAATTAATGCTGTGTTTGGTATGTATGAATGGAATGAAATGCTCATTTTTACCATTCCTATCATTCAATTGTTTAGTATGCAACTTAAAGTGGGAATGACCATCCCATTGGAATGAAAATCGAATTCCAAGAATGAAAATTTAGTCCACAACTAAATCTATAGAATGGTCGTTTTATTCCCAAACATATATATATTTTTATAAATCAAGTTTCTAAAAATCCCTTATGTTTAATGTCCAAAAACCATCACTACCACTTTCTTCCATCATTGCCACCACCACCACCACCTTCCGCCGTAACTACCGTTGCCTTTCACCACTGCTACGTCAATTGCCTTTCACCACTGCTACGTCAATTGCCTTTCACCACTGTCACTACCATTGCCACCAGTGTTGCCGCCTTTAACCACCACATTATTGCCGCCTCCACTGCCTTCCACCACCGCAACTTCCATCGTTGCTACCACCACCACTGCCTTCCACCACTATCACCTTCGACCACCGCTACCTCCATTGCCTTCCACCATCATTTTTGCCACCACCACTGTCACCATTATTGCCACCATCACCACCTTCCACCACCATTGTTGCCTTCTACCACCAATACTGCCACCGCCACCACTGTCGCCGCCACCTCCACCGTCACTGCCACTACCACTGCCTTTTACCATTATCACCTATACCACTGATGCCTTCCACCATTACCACTGCTTCCACCACCGTCACCACCACTATCACCACCTTCCGCCACCGCTTTCCAACACTACCACCTACACCGCTACCGCTCTCTACCTCTACAACCATCATTATCGCCATCTACCATCGTCGACATTTCTTTTAAAAAAAAAATTATAGAAGACTGTTATTTTATTAATTTAATTTATTTATCACTAAAAGGGGTATTTTCGAGAATTTAATTTGAAATTCATTTCATTCTAAATTTTAAATTAGTCCAACCAAATACTGTCTATTATCATTTCATTTTTACACGTTTCATATTTGTAACCAAACAATAAAATAAAAATGATCATTCCATTCTCATTCTTCTTCCATTCTATTCCTACTACATACCAAATACAACAAATGAGAAAAAGAATTCAATTCAATTTGAACTCATCGGATCAACCATTCCAATAAATTTACGCTTAGATTTTATATAATTGGTCCAATGTATTTACTTGCAATTGGGCTTGGGTTGTTGATAGTTATAATTAGGATGTTGATAATTTGTAATTGGTTTGCTGGTGTTTAGAAATAGTTGCAAATTGTGATTATCACCATTGGGTCGTGTAAAAAAATAAAATAAAATTAGGCTATTTAAAAAAGTTTAATTCGTAGAACCAATTCGATGTAATGTGTAACGTGTTCTTGAATGGTTTGAATTTGTTTGGTTTAAAAACTCTTATTGGTTGAGCTTGATTTTACTCTTTCATTAAATCATCGCTATTGGATTGGTTTTGATTCTATGTCTAAGCCAAACCAATTATTCGTGTGTACTCCTTGAATTACCCTAAAACCTGTAATCTAAAACCTACTCAACAAAATATCTAGAATAGAAGGCATATAATTCCCACACATGCCTTGATACAAATTTTCACCTAAGTAAAACCTGGGACTGAATGCATGTCCCCATCAAAGTAAACGAAGAAATTACCAATATATATATATATATATATATATATATATATTTGTGACTTTGATAATTAAAAGTTGGACATTTTTCCACTTATAGCAGTGGACTTAATACACTTCTCCATTTATTTTTCAAACCATTTCTGGATGCAGGAATTTGGACTGAGAACAAGTAGTAGTACGATCAAGGTTTTTGAAAATTTCAAAGTGAATTAATTAAAGCTGACACAAAAAGTTTGAAAACTTGGAAAATTTTGCTAATATTAAACCATATATGTTGACTTTGACACCAATACATTGTTCATATGATACAAGTTGACATGCATTGAGCGACTGTCACGAGCTTTCATAAAAATAATTCAATTGCTCAATTAGTATGCAAAACTCCTAGTGAACATGTAACCTTATAAAGATGCCAATACTTATAAGATGGATCTTACTTTCAAAAAATGAATTCATCTTGGAACTGTTAAGGTTGTGGAACTTGAATCACAAACTTAGTTTATGTTGTCATTTTGCGGATTCGATCGATGAGTTCGTAGGGTTGAGCTGCATGGTTAGTTCGCAGGGTTAAGGGACAGCGTCCCACGTAGATTTTTTTTTGAGAGATTGTCTTTTATACCCTTGGATGCCCTTTGTATTCAAGTTTCTCCTCCCTTGTTTATTTTTATTTTTATTTATTTATTTATTTATTTTTCAATATGGTGTGATTGATGATTTTAGATGCAGCCGAAATTGTTAGGATTTTGGGAGAACTCTCTTTTGTAAATGCCCATTGTTGATGGTAAAATTTCTGATGCGTTCGTAAACGTAGGCAATAGTATGTTTCTTGTGTGATTGTTTTCCCTTGATTGTTTTTCTATCTCAATGGAAATATCTTCAAGAAACTATCGAGAATTGATGGCATATATGACTTCTGAAATTTGAAAAATTCAAATAAAAAAATAAAATTTTATTGCACATTTGTAATTTGCAAACTATGGGAGAGTCCAAGGTGACTAGTAGCCTAACAGGTGATTGATTTTAGGAAAAAATAAAAATAAGATAACCTGTTAATAATTTATAGAGAAATTTGGACTATTTCCATTACAAGTCTGTTAGAAAGGCTCTATTGAGCGTTATAATACCCACACTTTACTTATTACAAATTTCAAAATAGCTCCTGATATATGGGTGTTTCTTAGAAACATAAGATGAACAATAATTAAAACTGGTACCAAATGCAAGTCCCATCAAAGTAAATGAAGAAATAATCAAAAGAAAACTAAGGCCTGTTTGGCTAATGCGTTCGTCTCGTGTTTTTTTTTGTTTTTGCTGATGTACTCTAGTGAATTAAAAGCATGGAATATATTTAATAACGTTTGCTAGGTCAAAATCGAAAGTATAAAATGATGATTTTGGTTGCTTCCACACTATAACAAAAGTACTATTAAAAAAAAAAAATGACATTTTTAACTAGTCATTTAAAATTTCAAACTTGTAACACAAAACACGCTATCATGTTTTTATTTTAAAAAATTTTACAACAAATTTACGTTACCAAACGAATTTCAAAGTAGTGTTGAATAAACTGTAAAGCAGAAACACTGCTTCTACTTTGGGTCAAAATAAAAACACAAAGCAAAAAAGTTGCTAAACAAGCCCTAAATTGCACTGTTTCCAGCTGTTGGTGAACAGAACATTGATATGCTCTTAAAATTCCTGATATTCCACAACCTAGTTCTATTTTCATGGTGATTAAAGTGTGAATTCTGAAAGTTAGGTTGCCCCTCTTGGCATGCAATGACCTTTTTGATATTTAAGACCTTGATAAAAACAAAAAAGGTTGACATTTTCCCATCTGTAGCAGTTGACAAAATACATTTAAATTGATGTGATTGGCCATGTGATGTATGGCCATGGAGTCATTTAATTTTCAAACCTTTTTGTGGACTATGATCAAAGTGCTTAAAAATTTCGAAGTGACCAAAAGCTGACAAATAAAAGATGAACTTAAAAAATATTGCTAAAATTAAACCATGTAAAGATTTTGAGCAATAATACATTTGTTAATATGATACAAGAAGATATCTGTTTGGTTTGGTGTATATACTTTGGGTCAGTTTTGCTTGTATTTTTTTTTTGGGTTTGGGTTTAGTACTGGTTCTAGCCTTATATCGGACAAACTTTTGGGTTTGATTTATTGGGCCTGTGACCCCTAAAAACCCCAAAAAACACATTTTTATACATTGTTGTTGCAATTGTTTTCATTGCTGCTGCTAATTCAAGTCCATTTATTTATTAATTCCTGTTGTTAACATATTGAACTGCTCTACTTTGGCGGTTAATATGACTGTATTTTGATCTCCTTGATACTGGTTTTGATCTTCTTCTTTCTTTTCTTTTTTTAATAAAAAAATCAGGTTGCTTAGTAAAAAAGTACAGAGTATTTTAAGTGAAGTACTTAAAATACTCCAAGTAACAAACTAGCAGTGGATGGACAATTGGATTTAGTGTTTGTTTTTAATAGTTTTTTTCTTAACTTTTATTCCTCAAGTTATATATATATATATATTTTTTTCATCTTATATTTTAATTGATTAAAGGCATTCATCAATTCTTGAACGTCTTTAATAAATTAAATAGGATAGTTTTAAATGTGTTAAAACAGGTTGGGTTAAAAATTAAAATTACCCAAATAGTTAAATTGCAATCAAGTCATGCCGGGCCATGTTAAATCTAACCTGATTATAAAATAAACAGGTTGTGTCGTATTGAACCCAACACGACCCACTTATTAAACAGGTTACAAAGGTTTGTCACCCATTTTATTAGGGTTATGTTCTTGTTAAACATGTTTGATACGAATATTAATTGTGTCATCTTCGTATTAATCCATTTAATGTGATACTTGTGCCTAGACATGAACACTAACAAGACCTTGACCCACGAACAAGAATAGCCACATACTTATGTTGTTTGATAAAATTAAATACTGATGTTTTAAGAGCTTGAGGTTTTAAAGTGATAATTAAAAAATAAATACTTTTTTTAAATTTTCAACGTCATTCAGTAAGTAGCGCTAACTGTTTTTATTGATACTTAAATTACGTTTGATTACTTTTTGGATAATCCATTCAACATTAAAAGATAAATTGAGTTATCAAATAGCATTAGTGTCATATATATATATATGCCTATAAATGTTATTACAAGTACGGTTCATAATTGTCAACATGACCACAATCTATCCTACCTATATAAAATCAATTCCTACAATATTTGCAACCTATCATTGTAGATACAAATTAACATCAGTACTGAATATACCAAAAAACCACCAACACTATTACTGAGCATATATATTCCCAAAAAAAAAAAAAAAACATTGGATGCTTTCTAACAGTTTACCATTGTCAGCCCAAGGAACCGCCAAAGCAATTACTGAGCATATACCAAAGAACCACAAAAAATAAGATGCTTTCTAACAACAGTTTAGTCATTGTTAAGCCAAAGAACCACCATCGTACAATCACTTTTCATCGAAATTAGGAAATGTTTTAGCCATGTAAGAGGAAAATGCTTGAATCTGTTGATTCATGCTGTTCCGAAATTCTTCCACAAGATCGAGAGATTGTCCAGCAGCCACGGAAGAGGAAAATGCTTGCATCTGCTGCTCCATGTTGTTCCGAAATTCTTCTGCCTCCTTAAATTTTTGTGTTGCCACCAAAAGCATCTTTTCAAGTTTTCGACCCCTCTCTTCAGCATCATCAGCTCTTTTGATAGCTGCCGCCATCTTGGCACAATCGGCACAGTTACAACGCCCAAGTTCATAGGCATCATTCTCACCAAGTACACATCCAAAAGCTTCATTTCCGTCACTCGGGCCTCCCTCTGAAGGAGCTACTTGAGACAACGAAATCATTTTTTCCTACAATTAACAATGCAGATAAATAAATTTTGAGAAATGAACTAAAAAAACTTGAACTGAAGACAGTAAAAAGTTTATCAGTGGTACATGTAACATCAAAAGTAGCGGTACATGTAATCTCTGATGTTACTAGCATTCTTTCACAACTCTCTATATACATGACTCTTCCCTGTCCAGTAAGAAATTAGCCACTCCCGAGTTTCTTCTCTCTCTCTCTCTCTCTCTCTCTCTCTCACACGCACACACTCACGGCAAGAATTGCGTACCCGCTTGTCGGAGGGAAGGTGATTGAAGCTGTCACTTACAACAAGAATAAAGTGTGCAATAGCTATGAGTACTATATCCTTCTGCAGTCACCACCAAACCTCTTTCATGTCATTTGGTCCTATATATGTTTACTTCACAAATATTGCTAAAGAAGCTCAATGTCTAAAATATATAACATCAATCAAAAACCCTTTCATTAATAACGGTCCAGAATTATTTCCGTCCAAAATATAACACTCCTATAGTATGTGTTTAGTGTGTATCACACCCTTATGTGTGGAACACACCCCTAATGTATCAAATTTGTGCAAATAAGTCTTACCTGACACATTTAAGTTAAAATTTGCCTAAATTTCCCTTTTAAAGATATTTTACAAATTATTTATAAATATATCAGGTTGTAAAAAGACATAAAACGTAGTGACATCGTTTAAGCATTTAGGAGCACTCACTGTAGGATACGTGTCAGCAGAGCCTGTTAGCTGCTGACTTTAGCACTTTTTTTTTTTTTTTTCTCAACTGGGTCTCCTCCACTCCCCCCTTTCTCTCTCTAAGAGAGGCATTGACGACGGTGGCTGAGAGAAGGCTGTTGAAGCAGTACCAAACTGCTTTATGGTGATTGCAGATGGGTTTCCGAAGACAGAGTATGGGTTGATGGTAATCGACGGTGATATGGGTTGATGATGGTGATTGCGGATTTTTTTCAAAAGACCAAGAAAAGCTCTAATGGAGGAAACAAACTGCTCTTTGTTGAATGAAATTGAGTATTGTTTGCTTTATTGTTGTTGCGTCCGTACAACTAAGACTGTTTGGATGGGTCAGAATTGCAGGTGTGCGCTCTGTTGGTGAGAGAGAGAGAGAGAGAGAGAGACCTTTTTGATGCAAATAGAGTAGTTGGAAGCAAAACCCAGAAGCTGCTTGTGGTTAATAAATGACAGAACAGTCCCATGTGCAATCGGCCGTCAAAGAGTCCAAGCTTTGATTGAACGCATCTGTTGATGATAGCAATTTGTAGAATTTGGACTTCGCCGGTGATTCCTTCAAGGTTCATTAATGGAGTTTTGTGGTAAGGTGGGGATTGAAGATTTTTTTTTTTTAAAAAAATAAATAAATAATGGAGCAAAAGGAAGAGAGAGAAGGGTCACCGCTGGCCACCGTGCCTTCGCCAGGCGGCGGTGACCCTGCCAGACCAAAGGCAGGCAACTGTGGGTTGCCGGACAGAGCCTTTAGTGCTCTGGTTTGCCAAAACAGATCCAGCAGGGACTGGGATCTAATGTGGTTGCACCCACTGTCCCACATGGTCCCAGCTTGCTGGGATCATGTGTGGTTGCATACGGGTGAGCCCGCTTTGATTTGGATCTAACCCATTTGAAGTGGGCCAACCCACCAAGAAAAGAATATCTACACAAAACCTTTTTGGGCAATTTCGGAATAGTAAAACGGCAAAATGGGCATTATAACATCAAAAAGTAAATGAAAGGGTGTTTCTGCTCAATGTTTAAAGATTAAGGGGGTTGTAACTTGTAAGAACACTTTTTAAAATAGGGGGTGAAAGTGCTACGCAGAGTATACATTAGAGGTGTTTTGTGCACTTCACCCTATAATAATATAATATCAGGAAAAATTTAGAGTAAAGGTAACGGAAGATAATTTCCGTAATAAATACCTTAGTATTTCCATAGTAAACACTCCCTAGTAAAGGTAACGGAATAAACTTCATGTAGTAAATTAATTGATTCTTTAGCAAATATTCCCTAGCTAAAAACACCTTTTGTTGTAGTGGATATACCATCAATATACATATATAGACAGATGTACAAGGTACAGAAAACTCAGAAGAATTATGCAAAAGAAAACACCTTTGATGGCATTGAAATAAATTGGCGTATGGGCATTGGCAGTCCACATATCAGGTTTTCCTTCAGTCACTTGTTCTTAGAGCCAGCAAACATGTCTATAAATACAAACTGTACAAATCTGCTTTCACCTACAGGACAGTGTGATTCCTACTTAGTACAAGACTTGCACTAAGGATTTGGATGGTAGTGGTCTAATGCTACAAGAATTAAGAATGGACAAGGAGTGGTGGAGCTTTCTGAGTCGTGAGGTTTCACTTAGTTTTTGAATGATTGTTAAGGTAGGAAGTAAATTTCCAATGAGCAGAATTAGACCACTTTGTCATCTCTTTCTGGGTAACAAAAGAGTACCATGACATTGAATGGTTAAGATTGTTCAGTCAAGTAATTTCTAAACCAAGGGAAAATAAACTTATGATGCTTTTGACGGTTGGGAAGTTAGATCATGGTGAGAGTCGAGCACTCGCTATCTGGAAATGTGGAACACACCACACCATTCATAGATGGGCTAGCAATTGAAATGTGGATTATCTTCTACAATGACAAGAGCTAAGTGATAAAAGTGATCCTAAATGGAGTTCAAATTTCAAGTTATGGTTGACCACAACAACAGCGCTGGAGAGCTGTGTTAACCATGTTCTATGGAAGCATTCCCTTCTTCTCAAGCCATATGAGTATAGTATTGCCATGTAGTCTAAATTTAGGATGATAAAAAAGCAGCTATGCTGCCAATAACTTTTCTATCCTAAAGTTGTGAAGATCTTTTCATCTGTATTTGCATTCAAAGCTGCTTTTTATTAATGATAAATCCAGAGAAGTAAAGACGATTGTATCTTCACTTGTGTGACCCAATCACCAAATGAGCAACCCTGTCCTTTCAAATTCAAGAAACTTGACTTTTTATGCCTATTGTAAGGCAGGTTCCTCTTTCTTTTTGATGGCTTCTAGCTGTCTTCTGGTGATATGAAGTCGGAAAATGTATGGCCATTTGGTTGTCCAGATGGTAAATTTTAATCCAGCTATTAAAAAGAATCTACCAAAACTTCCTCCTCCCACATTAACTTTAGGTGCACCTTCTTGATGTTTTGCATTAGTGAACGTTCCCATCCGTACTTTATTCAATAGTTCAAATATACTATCTTCATCATCAGCGTTATTCCCACTAACATTAGGTTCGGTATTAACATTACCACTGTTTCATGAGCCTCCCCATGCCATATCCAGTTAGTATACTCCCTGTACATCCCATGCCCAAAGAGGATGATTCTCAACCTCTTCAATTGGCCTATACACAGTATTTTGCACTGATGACACGGGCTCAGCCTGTCTTATGTCTTTTAGCCAACTGAATGAAGTCTTTTACGCCTTATAATACTCTCGACTAGCCCTAATCTGATGATGAATCCAAGACTTATCCATGTAACTGGTTCCAAAAAAAAAAAAAATCAATTATAGATACAAGTCAATTGATGCACGTTGACTATGTATGCATAACTCTTTCAACTTCCTCCATAATGGGTGGGTGGTCAAATCCCATTAAAAAATGCAGAATCCAAATTACCGTCAATAGCTCCACTACCATATATTTCATTTCTGGGCAAAATTGTGACATCATCTCCCCTTCGTTCTCCAGATACATGAGTGCCACACACTGATGTCACCAACAGTGTATGAAACTAAGTCTAAATGGAGTATGTATCTAGAGAACATGAGGAGAAGCTATTGAAATGAAACAATAGCCAGTCCAATTGCTGGTTCAGCAGCTGCGGTAGCTATAGCTGATTTGAAAAATTCTGGTAAATCATTGAGTCGTAATTTAACTAGAAATGAAAGATACGCAAGTGGTTAGCTAATTACTATAATGAATATGTCAATGCATTCTCAAACTTCCCATACAGACAATTCAAGTACCATTGTACTAACATGCTCTTTACACTGCAGATAGACAAAAAAAAAAAAAAAAAAAAAAAATCTTGGTAGTAATTGATCTCTGGAGGGAACCAACTAGCAATGACAAAAATCAAATTGTCCAACATATACAATGATTTATACATGTTCTCAACAACGATTCTCCAGCGGGTCTAAGGTTAGATGGATGCATAAATGTATGAAAGCATGTCATTAAACTATAAAATAAAATTATGTGATACAAAATAACATAAAGTTACATTTATATTCTAGATATTCGTTGAGTTCAACAATTTAGATTTGAGTATGAAATAGAATTAAGCTAATATATATACACTAGAAGTACAAGTGACACTTAAGAATCACTTCAGTGGTAAATGTCCTACTATATTTGGTACAACTAAGTACCATTGTACCATATGTAATGAACAAAAAAAAGAGAACATTATATAAAGAAATCATGTATGCTTTAGGTGTAAAGATTTACATTACTACTGAAGAAAAGGATAAAACAAAGACATGGAAAGCAGAAAATGACTTTAGTCCACAATTCAAGTACCATTGTACTAACGTGTTATATTTCTGAGAGCAAACCAGAAATTCCTATCTCAATATCATGAACATCAATGCTCCAAAAAGTCAGACAAAAATTAGAAGCATAGAAAATACGCAACAACTAATTAAGCCAGTAAAAATATACATTAAAATTAACAAAAAAAATACAAAATGTGAGCTGTCATTTGGATTAATTACTTCAGATTACAGGAGAAAACGAAAACCGTATGCTTGTATTTTCCTTGAAGATAAAGAATTTTTCGCATATATAGCTACTAAAACTTTTGAAATGATACTTAATAGACAGAAAATATATATATATATATATATATATATATTTGGAGAATGATGTAAGATTGCAATCTCTTAAAAAGAAATAAATAAATAATATAAGCAATATTGCAGTAGAAGTGATTAAGCAGTCTAACTTGCACATACGTTACTTATTTATGTATTTCATCCAAACAATCCTCCATGAAATTTCAACTTAAAACCAATTCGTGTAGATTATCTACCATTAAAAATTGTGATCAAATGATAACGATAACTCACCCATGGTGGGTTATGAAAACTTTTGGTACATACTCAGACCAAGCATAATTCAAGATCAAAGTACATCAGTTGAGGAAGATTGTGTTGAATTTCAGAGAGAAAAATTCTGTGTATTTCATCTCCTTAATATGTTTACATCTTGTACAAGTATATATAGGAAAGAGAGAAAATTATACAAGGAAAGAAAGTCAGACAAATCCCTAGGCTTTGTTTGGTTAGATGGAAAGAGTTGGAAAAGAAAAGAAAGAGAAAATTTTTAAATTTTTTTAGAGTTTGGATAGATAAAAAGAGAAAA
>JAOTQH010237751.1:0-13028 GCA_025631255.1 Cornus kousa
TACACAATATAATATTGGAGGCTCCTTTATATAGGAGAAGAAATTATGAGAATGGAAAGAATTAGAAAATAGGAAATAAGGACGATTTTTTTCCACTGATTCCTCTGGTAACACCAAATCTTCAATAATAGGAAACAACATCAATTATTGAAAGATTTTCCTCCACTGATTCCTCCATTAAATCTTTAATACTCCCCCTCCAACACCCCCTCAAGTTGGAGCATGAATGTCCAGCTTGCCATTGAGATGGCGAGTAACAACAAGTGTAAATGATGAATAGAGAAGACGAAGAATAATACTACCGAACACACCGACAACCCAGACAAGTCAATAAAAAACTGTCGGAGACACGGCAAAGGCAAGGACAATACTACTGAACACACCGGCAGCCCAAACAAGTTGATAAAAACTGCTGGAGACACGGCAACGACGAAGACAATGCTACCGAACACACCAGCAGCCCAAACAAGTCAATAAAAACTGCCGGAGACACGGTAAAGACGAAGAACATTACTTGCCGAACAAACTGGCAGCCCAAACAAATCATAAATAGCACTGAAAATCCCTTAGCAACATTTCAGATGCTAAGGGAATACCCTAAAATAGGGGTCCAAACCTAGGAAGAGAAATTAGGCTCTGATACCATGTTAACAGCCTATCTACTCTAAAAGCTTAAACTATTAGATAGGATGTAACTTAAATATATAAATCCTTCAACACGCCCCCTCACGTGTGGCCTTTTTTTGATCCAACACGTGTTTCACAATTTTAATTATCAGGGTGACGGTGAGGTTTGAACATGAGACCTTTGGCTCTGATACATATTGAAAAGCATAAAACGAAAGCAAAGAGATATATAAAACAAGTATAACACACAAATATTACGTGGTTCAGCCACTAGGGCCTACATCCACTGCACAAAGAGCCCAAATGGCTACATAACTTTTATAATACTCTCTCAATTCATACATTATGAGAATGGAAAGAATTAGAAAATAGGAAATAAGGAGGATTTTTCTCCACTGATTCCTCCATTAACTCTTCAATAGTAACATGTAAGTTTCCACGTATAGAAATGACTTATCTTAGTCACTATAAATAGAAGGACTGTGCAAGTTGCTGTGTACGACACATTGAACATGTCGTCATTGTAATTTCTCCTTTTTTGTATTCTAACAAGTTACTCTAAGTCTGAGAGAGCAATGGACTTGTGTCTTGATTAGTGCTTACTTTGATTAATCTCAGTGGGCTCTAGGGTCAAAAATCTGAGTATTTGGGTAATCGTTAATTAAGGGCATTTGAACATATATTCTAAGATGACATCCATGCTAGTATCATTTATTATTGACTTGATTAAGTTTGATCACATAAATCCGAATCCGGTAGTTTTTGATGAAATGTTTTATTATATAATTATTTATCAAATATATTATTTCTCAAAATAAATGTTTTTTTGTGATCAAATAAAGTTAATCAAGAAGTCAATAATAAAGGATTAATTAGTAATTGGATTGATGGTTTCACTTGTCCAATAAGCTAATTATGCATAGATGTGTATACTTGTAATTTAATACTTGAGGCTTTCATTTATTTTTTACTTGGAGTACAACTAATTTTATTTAGTGAAATTCAAATAATTTATGGGCTAATTAATTGGGTCATGTGGTTCAATAGTCCTTTAAGAAGTCCATTGGAATCCAAGTATGGAATAGGCCCATCTAGATCCCACTTCTAGCCTACCTAGGATTACAAGCATGATAGTTGGATAAGATTAGGAGATAGAGATTGAATGGAGAGGGAGAGAGGGGTGGCCCACTCTCTATCCACCCCTATATATGTGTGTTGTGATATTGTTTGATATACACTCAATTACATACACAAGATATACATTCTCTCTCTAAGAGTGAAACACACCACCCCCCCAAACACACACACAAAAGCTTCGATTGGAGAGGAGAGCTAAAAGATTTCTCATAGTTGGTGTTAAATATGATGAAAGTAATGTATATTCAATATATTTATAAACAGTACATAGGAGGAGGCATGAAACCCTGATGGGGGTAGGTGACTAATACAATAGTACGAGGTAGTACATGGTACAACAAGTACAACAAAGGGTACAACATATATATATATAATCTAACAGCCCCCTCAAACTCAAGGTGGGTTATATGAAGCCAGTTTGAGTTTGGAGACATATATCAGACCTTTGGCTGACGCGGTAGATGACGTGTAGGATGGCATGGCAATGTGCTAACGTGGCGGTTTGCTGATGTGTCTGCTGTCGTGGCTGCCAAATAAGACTGATTGTTGATGTGGCAAAGCTGAGGAGGAGGATGTGGCACTAGGGTGAGTGAGAAATCTTCTGGCACATGGGCAAGAGCAGAAACTTATGGCATGTGGTGGTGGCAGCAGAAACTTTGCATGGTGTGTGAGGAAGTGTTTCGGGTTAATTTTTGTGGCTTTTTGACGATATTGTTCTATTCCTTCGATTGATGTGAACAGAACTTCGAACGGATGCTTGAAGGATTCAGAAAATGAACAGTGCTTGATGGTAATGAGATTGCCGCTAGTGAGTAGCAATGCTTGTAGGAGGAAGACAGGCGGCTGGAAAAGACCCGGGAAAAAAAATGAAAGGGATTTTAAAACCCCAGCTCTGATATCATCTTAAATATGATGGAAGAATTGATATTAAATACCAAGGAAAAAAAAATTGATATTCTGTATATTTATGATCGATATATAAGACGCCTTTATATAGGCATGAAACCCTAGGGAGTATGTGAGAACTAAGTAGTACAGTAGTACAATAGTAGAGGGTGATCCATGGTACAATAAGTACAACATATACATAATCTAGCAGTTGGCAATCTACAAGTTGCCCAAAGGTATAAATCTTAATTTCTCTCTCTAGGATTGAGTCACAATGACTAATGGGAAACGTTTTTCAGCTTCCACAAAATAGACCCGTTTTCCAACACTTTGTTGTCTGCTCCAGGATTTGTCGACATTAGCGCTGCAATAAAGTGATGCCAAAGCTGATTATTTGGTTGTTTGAGATCGGCTTAACCAATCAAACTTGAGTTCGAGCTCGATTCAAGCCTAGAGATATGAGTTCAAGCTTGGATGGGTCGGACACAGTTTGACAAACTTGAGTTCGGCTTGCTCGTCCAATTTTGAACTTAAACTCGAGCTCATTCTCGAGCTTGAGATGAAAATTGATTAGAAACCTAAACAAGCCCAAAAATTGAGGCATGTTCACGAGCTTGTTCATGAATAAGTTTGCGAGCCTAACAAACCAAGTAATGAGTTGTCTGGGTTCAGCTCATTTACCTTAACAAGCCCGAAAATGTTGTTCGAGCTCAACTCATTTACTTAGCTAACAAACACGAACCAACCTTTTTTTGAAGTGTGTCTGAGTTCATGACAAATCAGTTCGTTTGCAGCCCCAAGTGACACTTTTCCAAACTCTCCAGCTCATGCTTCTACCAAACTAGTCAAATCAGAACTAAACATAGCTATGTGTGATGCAAGACTTATATTAAAAGAGACGTTCTTAAACAAGTACAAAATAATTTTTTTTATATAAAAAATCAAATGATTACTAGACTGATTACTGTGTCTTTAAGAGGTAAAAGAGTATTAAGATAAATAAATATGAGGATTGAACAGTGTCTAAACTCCTCCAAATATGTAGAGATATCAGCTTTATTTAATATTCACTTCACAAATGAAAACTTAAATAGAAGCATGATGGAGAAACTTCTCTATGAAAAATTAAGACAAGTCTCAAGTCCTTTTCCTTTACTTGCTTCCAAGCATACCCTTAATGGACCCAAAGAGTCCTATAAATTCTTCTGCAGGCAACTAGTGTAGTAGAAGAAGGTTGTACAAGCATCTCAACAAGGATCTTATAAATTCTCCAAGATAAACAAAAAAATACATCAAATTTTGTGAGATTTCATGTAACATCTGTATTATATATACAGGGCGAGACTCATCTTTAAGTGTTCTTTGACCTACTATAGATCATTTAACAAAAAATAATGGAAGAAAGAATAACAGTGGGAGTAATCTTATTTCTCATGAACATAAAAGATTGATCCTATAAATGTCCATTTACTGGTTTGTCCACCAAAGAAAGAGTGTAATTAATGCCCATTGGAAAAAGAAGAGAGAGTGTAGTTAATGTCCATCGAAAAAAGAAGATCATGATGAACAGCCAAATGAAGCTAAAAAGAAATAAAATAAAAAATAGTAAGATCTATACAGGGTAGATTACATTGAAGTAGGATCATTACTTGGGAAAAATCAACAAGACTGTCAAAAGCTCATGGTATACATTTCATCTATATTTATAGTAATTCAAACTCACAGACCATAGTTATCAAAAAAAGATAGATGTCATTAGAAGCATGAAAAAAATCTCGTACCAGATGAGTACAGATGTAACAAAATATATGAAAAGAATTGCTAATGGTGTACAGGAACGAGATGCGTGAACTCTAGAGTGTTGTGAGAAATGCTTATAGACCATTGCAAAAAGGAAATAGGAAACACTGGCAAACAGGAAAATAACAGGAAACAAGTTTTCCCATAAGTTCTGAAATGGTTCCTACGAATCGCCAAAAGCTTCCAAGCACTTTCAACACATTTTCTTTGAAAACTCCAAAAGTTATATCTCAGTTATAAAGTTTCCCTTTTTCTTCTTTTTTTAATTTATTTTTTTATGTGCCATGTTCCTTTGAGGACCAAATTTACTTCTAATTTTTTTCCTATGCCTAACTTGACCATTATTACCCAGATGACAATCATCTACTTTACATGGATGAATCACTTGAATAAAAGTGAACTTAGCCACATTCCATTCCAAACAGATTATTCAAGATCCCACTCAAATAATGCTGCCCTTGAAACAAAAAGCTTCACAGTAAAAAGCATGAACTCTGAAATAACAGTTCTATTTTTAATAAAAAGCTTCACAGTAACTTTCTAAAGTCTCAACCCAATAATAATCCAAAAACAATTAATCAAATTTTCTAGGAGAGTTCTCCTAGAAAAATAATACTAATAAATATATTTATTAAAGCACATATTAATTTTCTGTTTGGTTCCTGGGAAACCCAAAAGAGAATAGATAAATTTCGTTTTCCCAATGTTTGATGTCTTTTTGTTTCCAGAGAAGTGAAGCACTCAAATCCACTAATGGGTTCTAAATAATGGAATATATAAGATTCAAAATCTCAATTTCGTTCCAATTCCTACACTTGTGAAGCAACCAAAAAACAAGAAATTTGAATGGACTCCCACATTAATTAAATTGGGAAATGTGTAACAATGTAGTACGTACCTGAAGCTTGAACTCTGAAATCAAGAAGTTTGATGGTTCTGCCATATGGGTGCCTCTTAGAATTGGGAATTTTGATAACCTGACCACTTAAAAATGGCTGCTCTCTCAAAAAAGTGGGGGTTAGAGCGGAAGGTATTCTAGTTACGGTGGACGATTGTAGGTAGTGAATCTCCATTAATGTACTCCCAAATTGAGAGAGAGAGACTAATAATGTGTATTCTGGTAGTTTTAGCTTTTTCAGTTTAGCAGTCATGCAGCTCCACCCCATGTAGATAGATATGATGGACCCCCCAACAAATTGTTCAATGGTTACGTAGTGACCATACATATCTACTAAGCCCGAGGGCTCTAATCTACTCCTTCGCTAGACTTTTCCTTGGGGTGGATGAGCCCAAGTTTGTAATATAAACCTTTATTTCTTTCATATTTTTTTGGAGAATAATATCTTGTGATTAATATTTTAGCTTTATAAATTTAATGAATATTGGGTTCTCCTTTGATTTCTATTGTTAAATACTTCCATCTAATTCTTTATATAATTACATATTGCCTTATGTGTGATTATTGGGGAATTGATTTCTAAACTAGTTTTTCTATATTAATTGTACATCTATGTGTGGTTAATGAGAATCTAGTGATGGCTATACATGGTTTTCATTGAATGGATTTGTCAATTAATTTGATGGGTTATGTTTATACTTGATGAATTGTTTTACAATTTAATTCATATGCTTATAGATAGGTAAACTATCTATACTCGATTTGATATTCCATGACTTATTATTGAAAATTCCATAATTTTCTAGATTGATGTGTGCTAAATTGTTGACTACTTTGATTGGTCATGCTTAGAATTGAAGGGTTGTGCTACACATTAGTTTATTTGTCGGTTAGTTAGACAATTCATTCTTTAATTTGATGGTTCATCACAATTGATAGTCGCATTTTGTTCACAAGAATGTTTTCTCCAAATTAGTTGAAAGTGTGTGGTTTGGTGAATGAGCTTGGTGGCGATTCCAATGCATCCCAAGACCTCAATTCTCATTTCTTAAATCTCTATCTCAACTTAGTTTTATTTTACTTGCATTTTAATTAATTGAATCTTAGTTTAATCAACAATCCAACCTTCCTTTGCAATCTTTTGATGCATTAGAGTTGAAATTAAATTCCAACACGGAAAATCTTTTGAGGCGATCCCTTCTCACTCATACTACATAGTATAGGTGTTAAGCGGTTTATAAACTTAAAGTATGATGCCCACTTAACACTAATTTCTAAACTTAAAGTGTTGTGCATTATTTTGTGCACACGCTTGGGTCACATTAGAACAAAACAAAAATTAGAGGATGGATCATATCTGAAATCATTAGGTTCCATAATGAAGGTTATGTATACATGAAATATGAAAAATTCAATTGAATGTACCTCTACGAAGTTTCATTGGATGTCTTACAATTGGAATCATATAGTATTCATGCATTTGGTTTCAGTTTTTGCTTTTCTTTTTCTTTTTTTTTTTCTTTCTTTTTTGTGTGTGTTTTTTTGCTGCATTTATTGTTGTAATAGTGGGTTGAATTCTGATGTTATAAGTGATTCAAAATATGAGTTGATTTTATTATACTTAAACAAGGTATGCAGGTAGACACAATCTCACCCTAAGGTCATATCTGACAATCTATTACAATCGCCCGTGAAAATGAAAAAGGAAAATGTAATTTTCTTGTACTTAAACAGAGTTTACAAACATGGAAAAGGAAAATATAATTTGCATATTTGTTAAAAAAAATAAAAAAAAAAAAAAAAAAAAAAAAAATGACCCGTAAAACCTACCCGACCCGTCCAAAATATTCAGGTTGGGTTATGGATATAACCCATTTTAGGTAGAATTCGGGCTTGCCTAACCCAACTCGATTTCGGGTTGAGGTTGGGTTAGGTTGGGTCAACCCAACTTGCAGCCCTAGGTTTGATTGGAATTGGTTAGGTAATAAAAGAAACGATTAAATACATGTCTAGGGAGAATCGGTCGACGTGTAGATTCCCTCACGTCGATCAGTATCTCAATTTCTTGGGCAATGAACAATTTCACTGTGGATGACCCAAACCAGTCGACGTGAATTGTTCACGCATCGACCGATTATCCTAAACCAGTCGAAGTGAATGGTTCACACGTCGACCGATTGCCCTAAACCAATCGATGTGTAGTGTTTATACGTCAACCAGTTCCTGCTTTTTTAGGGTGTGTTTTATTTTCCTCTTTTACCCTTTATTACACATTTAATGTTGCTAGTATTCACTATATAGCCCAATAAAATACATTAATTATATTTTAACCACGGGAATGACCATATTACCCTTGAACTTCATCCTAATCATTAGATGACCTTATTAAATGACCATAGTACCCTCGTATGACCTCGGGTTCGGATGAGGACTCGGTTAGTGATTCAAATCCAGTGAATTTGGGTTGTTACATTCAGAATATAATAAGGCCCATATTTCTTGTTATTTAATTTGTTGTAGGTACCAACAAGAAACCTCTTCTTGCGTAGAAACACCATAACTAAATCTCCTTCTTGAAAGACTTTCTTTCGCCTCTTCTTATTTATTGCTTCCTTGTATTTCGCATTGGCTTGTTCAAGATACATTCAAACCTTACCCTAAATGGCTTGGATGTGATTTGCCATGTGTTCTGCAGCAACACTCTTTCTAAGCAGCTTCAGAAGTGGGACCAAATCCAGTGCATGCTTTGATGGATAACAGTAAACAATAACAAAATGCGACTTTCCCGTTGACCGATTTACCATGCTATTGTATGCAAATTCTCCCTGTGATAAGGCAAGATCCTATTGTTTTGGTTTCTCACCAGAAATACAACGAATCACATTGCCCAAAGTCTGATTAACCACCAACTGGACAGAATTCTGATACCAACTGACATAAGTGGAACACAAGGCATATTGCATCCAAAATAGACAAAATAGACAACAACAAATCTGCCAATAAAAGGTTTCAATACCTGATTCCTAAGCCTCATAAAAGTGCTTAGAGCATTATATAACCCAAACGACATCACTAACCATTCATACAGACCCTCCTTAGTCTTAAAAGCAATATTCCATTCGTCCCCTGGTCTAATACGAATCTGGTGGTAGTTGTTTCTCAAATCAACCTTGGAAAAGAGTTTTGAACCAGCCAGCATATCCAATATATCATCTAACCATGGAATAGGCAATCTATATTTAATGGTGATCTTGTTTATGGCTCTGCTATCGATATACATACGCCAACTACCATCCTTTTTTGATAATAACAAAGCTGGAACGGCATACGGACTCATACTCTCTCTCACCATACCCTTCTGAACCAACTCCTCAACTTGGTCCTGCAGAATTTAACACTCCTTTGGACTCAAGTGATAGTGCGATAAATGCAGCAAACTAGCACCAGGCATAAGATCGATATGGTGTTGAATATCTTGCATACGAGGTAGACCACTAGGCAATTTGTCTGGAATAATCTCCTAAAACTCTTCAATCATGGGCTGTAGCACTGTTAGAATTGAAAAAGGAGTATTAGACACATCTTCTCCAACCATCAGCACCAGAAACTGTCCTGACTCCTTGGCCTCCTCCGAAAACTGCTGTTTAATGCCAATTAAAAGGATTTATTTTCCCTTGGCTTGTGAAACTTTGGAAAAATTCCCTTCGATCATAAGACCCAACACAATCTTCTGCCCTTCTTTAGCAAACATGTAAACATTATCTATGCCTTTATAAGTGGTGTTGACATCAAACTACCATAGTCTGCCCAGAATCAAGTGACAATCATCCATATCAACAACATTGCATAACACCTCATTAAAATATTTATTCCCAATAGAAAATGAAACCCAGCAAATATCTGTAACCCTTGTTTCTGTCCCTTTTTTAATCCAGCCAATTTTGTAGGGACTCGGATGTTTCTCTGTTTTCAACCTTAATTGCTGGACTATCGCCATTGACACAATATTCTCGTTGTTGCCACTATCAATAATAACATCACAGACTTTCTTATTGACAGTGCACCGTATCTGGAATATATTGTGCCTCTGTAGACGCTCTTCTGCTTTTGGGGCAAGTAACAACCTTCGCACAACTAGAGAATGTGAGAGTAGATCCCCCTTATCTTCTCCGATCACCTCTTCTTCATTGTATAAAGGAAACCCTTCATTATCTTTTCTATCTTGATCTTCTTCACCCCCAGGCTTTATTAAATTGACTGAGCGCCTTTGGGGATATTCATTAGATCGATGTCCTAGTTGCCCACATCGATAACACTTAATAGGGTTTGGCCGATTGTATGGATTATTTTTGGATGTATCCTGACTTGCTATGGAAGTTGTTCCAGTCTTCTCTCGCTGAGCACTGGTATTAGCCAAATTAGGTACTGCTGGAATGGAAGGTTGAGAATATATGGGTTGTTTTGCTTTATTCGTCGCTGCATGCGTTGAATAAAAGTAATTCCTTGAGCCACCTACTATTTTTGCTTTCTCCAAAAAAGGGCTCTGCCCTGGTTGCTATATTCGTGGCTTCTACTAAAGTGTAAATTATCTGTGTTGATACCCTATCGTGAATGGCATATCACAGACCATTCAGATAACGAGCAACTTGCTACATTTTAGTTTCCCTTAAGTCGTTTTGAGACGTCAACCGATTGAATTCCTCCATATAGGCCCGAACCATTCGACTTCCCTGTTTGCAATCCTGATACCAACTGACGTAAGTGGATGTGACATTTCCAAATTTCAGTATTTTTCATTTTTTCGGAATTCCGTGTAATACCCCTAATTTCAAAAGGATAGTCCTGGTATTTAATTTATTATTTAAATTACATTTTTATTTATTTAATTAATTATTTGCTTGAAATTTTGAATTAATTGTTTAGGTTAATTATTTAATTAGCATTTTAATGGTTAACTATTTATTTTTGATTATTTATTTTATTTACTTAATTGGTTAATTGTAATTTTTGTTTTAAATTGAGTTATTTTTTAATCTTGTTTTAATTATTTGTTTTTACTTGTTTTAAGATAAATTGTAGGTTACATAAATTAAAGGATTTTTGTATGTTTAGCAGACGTAGGTTAAAACTTAGGTTTTCTTGGGCCGACTAAGGGTTTCATTAGGGCTCTAATTATACAAGAATTAGGGTTGTGGAGTTGAGTCTATAAATATATTCTTTATGTGGGTTTAGGGTTTTAGAAAACAAAACATATAAACTTTGTTCACGTAACAGAGGGATACAGAGAGTGGTGAGGGCAGAGAAACAGAGAGGGAGTTTGAGTATACTACAGAGAGGTTCAAGGAAGGTTGGATGGGGTGTTTCTGGGTTAAACCAAGAACACCGGAGGAGTAGAACAATAGTTGACGACATTGACAGATAAATCTGGGACGGAGGTTTAGAGTTTCAAAGTCTGAAACTCAAGGCAAGTTCTGTTCCGCTATGTTCCTTTAATCTGTGTTCTGTGCATGCTTAGGAGGACTCCAGGGATCTAACTAAGACTTAATTATGTCTTTTATGCAAGTTTAATTACTGTGAAATTTATGAAAGTAAATATATTCTTAGTTGCTTTATCATATCAACTTAATCTGTAACCTTGCAACTGTTTCGTAACAACTTGTGTTTTGATCCATGTTTTGATTCTATACCATTGTTTTATGATTAATATGAAATTGTGATGGACCTTTAAACATGTAATAAAAGTGATCACAGAGGACTAGTAACACGTTACAGAGGTCTGGAAATTACCGGACTGGGAGAAGTAGACGCAGAAACGGGCAACGGCTGCAAGGGGGGAAGAATCGGCTCTCAAAGGGTTTAGAGCCGGCTCTAATAGGCCGTGGAGCCGGCTCAATTAAGCCATAGAGCAGGCTCTATGGAGGAATTGAGCAGGCTCTTTTATTTTAGAGCCTACTCTTTCATAAAACATGCAGAATTTGTTTTTACGGTTCTTTTGGTTGAGTCTGGGTTTTTTCTAAACTGTTTAAATGCTATTGAATGAGTGTAAAAGCTATAGAAAAATTCAATTAAATGTTTAATACTTATAAAAAATTTTGGAAGTAGGTTTGCATTCAAGTAATGAGGGAGGAATTAATCTAAATTTGAACAGAGTACCTGTTGGAGTTAGATTTGAGAATTAATTTTTCTATGGTTTATTTTTTGTGTAAATTTAATTTCTCTGCAAAATCTTATACTGCTAATTATGTGTGTATTGTGATACAAGCATATAGTAGTATAATTAGATGGCTATATGTGTAGAAATTAATTGATGAACTAAACTAGATATGGGTGTTTCAGTTACGGTTTTGTTTGGGGAAGTAAATTGCATACTCCTGTTTTGTCAATTTAATGGACTGAAATGAGGGAACTTTAAATCTTATATTAGATGTAAACTACACTTATGCATATCTTGGGAATAATTGATAAATACCTGTTGCTATCAATATATATGGATTCAGTGGAGAATTTAAATGTTAATTATTGACTCTAGCTATTTAAATTATGGGAATATGACATTTAGGTTCTATAATGATTACCTAATGTGGTTATAGATGTATTAATTTGTATTTTTACATATTTTGGAGGATGGTAGTTATGTGCATGGTGTTGAATTGGTAACTGTGCTATGTAAAGGAATGGTATGTACCGGTATGGGACGGTGACATACTAGGTAGGAACTAGTTAAAACACTAGGTTCCACCTAATTTGGATAAGGTATGGATTAACCTTATAGGTTAAGTTCATCACCTATTTTTGTCATATCAATTGTGAATTGAATGACCTACTATGTTTTCAGGATGGAGTGTATACATATATCAGACCATTACACAAGTGGATGGTATTTCGTATTAGGAGGAGTACAAATTTTATATATATATTATATGATGTAATGGAATGGATTTGAGTCTCATGTCCATGATTAGGGTGCGTATATCACCTAGGATAGATAACTGGACATAGGTGTTGTTCCCTGGCAGGTCTAGGTACTCATGCCCACCTTAGGGTACATATTCACATGTTGTCTTCTATTCAGGCTGAGACAAACATATTGGACTAGTGAGTGTCCTATCAGTGTGTACTATATACATATATGGACTACTCTAGATATTGTTGAGTTTTCCTAGGATGTATCTGTGTATCAGATTACTGTTTGGATTGTACTAGTTCAGGACTAGCATGTGGGCTTGACCCACTGGTACTCGACAGTTCCAGGGTTAGAGTTGGATTATGCAGAGCAGATACAGACGTCTATTCCTCCGATTGTGTAGGACTACTATCTTATTTAGCTTTAGACTTTATTTCAGTTATTTCAGTTTTGGATTGGGAATTTTTAATAAAGGGGTCCAATGGATAGATTTTCGAATTGTAAACTTTTTTTTAAGGTTTTGGATTATCGGTTGAATAATTATTTGAGGATATCATTTTAGTTTCTTCCAGGTTTTAAAATTTTAATTCTTATTCATCTTGTATTCCGTGCTTGTTGTTAAATATTAATTATTTGATATCCCTTAGGTTTGGGCCTGGGCCTGAACAACCCGCGTCTCGGATCCGAGGGGTATCAGAGTTGGTATCAGAGCACTCCAGGTTCAAGTGTCTCTAGGATTCTATCGTTTAAGACTTCCGCGTGCGTTATCTCTTG
>JAOTQH010237770.1:0-13027 GCA_025631255.1 Cornus kousa
TAAATTTATTAGACCTCTATATAAATATTTATATACACATGTAACATATGTCAATAAATATATATATATATATATATATATATATAAATTGACAAAATACTTAAAATTCAAAAATAGTAAAACAAGAAGAAGATTTGGATACCATCAAAATATCAAATGATAAAAACTAATAGGCCGGAAAAATTGGCAAATAAATAGACCTTTCAAAAAAAAAAATACTTTAATTTTTTTTTTTTTGAAAATCCAAATTTATATATATGTAAAAATAAATATAACCCATATTTTGGTAGGCCTATTTTTTTAAAAAAAAAAAAAAAAAAAAATTAATGAATTTTTTTTTTTTTTTTGGTAGGCCTAATTTTTTTTTTAAAAAAGAGAGATCAAAATAGAACATAATCCAAAAAAAATAATAATAATAAAACAAAATAAGAAATTCACTGCGAAACAACCCCTCCTCTCTACATCAATTTTTTTCCCCCAGATGTTCGTCTCACAAACTGTGATTGCTGGGAATCAAAGTCAAAGACCACACACAAAGACTTTGTTTGCAATCATGGTTGTGGTTTTGGCAGCGGTGACAACGGAGAATGAAGATAGAGGCAGAGGTGGAGGAAGAAGGCGGCAACGGAGGCACAGGTGGAGGAAGATAGAGTTGGCAAATGAGGAGGGAGAGGGAGATTGCGGCGGTGGCAGAGGAGGAGGGAGAGGAAAACGGCTGCGGCGGCGGGAGGCGGTGGCTTCATGTATACAGATATGTATATCTATGATTTGGAAGATAAAAAATAAAAAAAAAAAAATTAGAATTTTTTAAAATTTTGGGTTTTGGGTTGTTTTTGGGTTGAGCTTGAGCCCAACCCAAACATGCCTAGGTTATGTTAAAACCCAACCCAATTTGAACTCGATTTGTGAATTTAAAAGCCCAAGTTTCAAAAATTTTGGGCTGAGTTAGCCCACCCAAGTTACACCCTTAACTAAGATAAGTGTGATAAAACTAAAAAAAATATTAAAATCAAGTAACAAAAACACAAATTAAAAATAAAAGTTCATCTGTGATATAGATGACATATGAAGATATATTTTTATATTCTTTACTTTACATTGAAAAATATCAAATTAAATAATTTATTAAAGTTTTCTTAACCACTAAATACTGATCAAATAATTTTTTTTTATAATTTATTATAATCTTATTAATTATTTGGATTTACACCACGCCAGGTACATTCGTACCTGATATATATATAGAATTGTTGTAGATGTGGGATCCACACCTTGCATCATTGCTTACATCATCTCTTAAAGTGGTGAGCAAGTTTATTACATTAGCTTACACTGAAAGCTAACCCATGAAGTCTATATATACATCCACTCATTGTACTCCAAGAGGGAACGAAAAATGGAAGCAGTAATGCATATATGAAATAGAAAAGCAATTCTCTCTCTCTCTATTCCGTGTTCTCTCTCTCCATCTCCATGTGTGTGTGAAAGTTTCATTTTATTTCAGTAATCGATATTACTCTATATTTATGTATATATTCACAACAAGAATCTCATTCTAACTCTATTTTTTAATTATAAATTGTACTAATTTATATATTTAATTCATTCCTTATATATATAAATTATATACACACACATGGAACTTGAGACTTGGGTCCAGCCCACCCTATTCTTGGGCTAGGACTTGCTCAATCAAACATTTTCATGCCATTGTCCATTTCGGTTCAAGGCTTCAAACCTCTGAGAGCTCAAACCAGGTTTAGCCGTTTAGGGCACACTCTTCATCCATCAGTCAAAACACTTTCAGAACCACAGAGAGAGAGAGAGAGTCGAATCACTTCAAATCTATGAAGTTCCCACTGTACTGGTAAGTACTCATCCCTACACTCTTTTCTGTGATTGAAAGCATATTATATATATATATATATATATATATATATATAATACGTAGTACATCACTGTGTTTCTTCAAGAAATGAGGACTATATCTATCTGCAAAAGTCTCATCTCAGTCTCTCTTAAGAACTCTTCACATCTCAACAAATCCCCGATCTCTCTTTTCCCTCTCTTCTTCTTCTCTTCCTCTCTAGAAACCCCCATTGCGGTGGCCGATTACTTCATTGATAGACACAAATTTTCTCCTGAAACTGCTTCGAAAGTCTCTTCCGTCGTAAAGTATGTGAAAAGGCCTGAAAAGACCGATTCAATTCTTTCATTTCTCCAGGAAAGTGGTTTTTCGGATACCCATCTCCAGCGTGTCATAAAAAACGCGCCTCAAGTTCTCTCTGCAAATCTTGAGCGCTCCATCAAACCCAAATTCAAGTTTTTTCAAGACTTGGGTTTTTCTTCTAGAGATGTTGTGGAAATTGTTTCGAGTGACCCAAGGATTCTAACTAGCAGCGTTGATAATCGGCTTGGCCCGTCGATTTTAACTTTGAAGAGTGTTTTGGGTTCGAATATGGATGATGTTTCTAGGGTTTTAAAGAGATCCGGTTGGTTTTTGGGGTATGATTTGGAGAAAATTATGATACCCAATATTGAATATTTGAAGAGCTGCGGTATTAGTTCCACACAAATAACCCGGTATGTGTATAAATGCCCAAGATTATTCATGCATAAACCGACGCAGACTAGAGAATATGTGAAGAGGGTTGATGAGATGGGCATTGACAGGAAGTCTAAGATGTTTCTTCCTGGGATTCAGGCTATTCGTTCGATGTCTATAGAGAAGTGGGAATTGAAATTGGAGGTGTTTAAGAGTTTGGGATTTTCTGAAGATGACATTCTTTCCGTTTTTAGGAGGGCGCCTGTGGTGTTTGCGCTGTCAGAGAGAAAAATTAATGAGACAACACAGCTTTTGCTTAGCACGGGCAAATGTGATATCTCATATGTTGTTAATAACCCACTCTTACTTACTTACAGTGTTGAGAATAGGCTTAAGCCACGGCTTAGAGTTCTGGAGGTTTTGGAAAGCAGGAATTTTCTTCTTAAAATGCCGAGTTTGGCTACTGTATTCCCCCTCACTGATAAGAGTTTCTTTCAGAAATATGTAGTCCCTTATTCAGATGAAGTTGGTGAATTATTTGTGTTTAAGGCAGCCTCATAGAGAGCAGAAATATGTGCTTAAGATCGTGATTTAATACCTAGAGGCATGCTGCTGAGACTGAATCTTTTTCAGAGAAGCAATGACTTGGCGGCATACCATGGCAGGTAAGTAGGTACACTTTTGCGCTAGATATTCACATTTTTCCTTTCTTGTATATCCAAATGGTGTACTACTATGAAAAACATGGATTAATTTTTGTTTACAAGGCTTGGCTTGTTGGCTGTTCTGTTTTTTTAATTCTATCTATTTTATCACTGTTGTGTTATGAAAGTTATTTACTCTACTGAAAGTAAAAACATTCATGTTTTATTGTAATTCCAAGTTGGTTCATTTCGCATGTTTGGAGCTAATAATTTTGAATTTGTGACGCTGTTTTCTAGTGTGGTTTGTGTCTAAGTTGGTGATATGACCCATACATAGTGATTTGTGATCGTTATTTCTGGAATAAATGAAATGCTAGCCCACAATTGATTAAGAGCATAACCAGCATCCACGTTCTTTAGATTTTGTTTTGAATCGGTAATCTTTAGATTACAATAAAGTAACCTTATTGTTATGTCAAAATCCTGTAATTTGAGAAATCAAAACCAAAAAAACAATTATAACAGAGATATACTGCAATCTTTATTGCAGGAATGGAAAGTGGATCAAAGGAATGACATATTTGTGTTAATCACAATAGAGGGTTATATATATTTACATACAATGATGCACTCAAAAGTTTTAGCATAAAATGAACAATTTGATACCTGTTCGTAACTCCACTGGTAGCTCAGTTGAAGACCACATATATCTTGTGATCATGATCTAAAGAGTCTAAATAAGCGTAATGGGTCGGGTGCTAAGTGTAATGGGGCACCTCTTAACACTAAACACATACAACATTGAAAAGTTGAGATGAATTCATACAATAATGAGTGACGTGACCAAGTCACGAAAAGCTCAGATGAAGTTTTGATCCAGGAATAAGAATTCAGATCAATCTTTCTGTAACAAAATATTTAGAATTCTAGAAAGGGATGTGATGTTAGTATTCTTTTATTCCAATTGCATGTCACTTTCTTTTTTCTTAAAAAAGAATTGATCAAAAAGTTTCAAAACTTTTATGATACCATAACTACCCTTTTTACAGAAATTTTTAAAACTTTTTTTTATTATCCGTTTTACTCCCACTAGTAATATGGAGACAATAACTCTGCATATCAATTGTTTTCATGGATCGAGTCAAACGAAGGCAGTAGACATTGACTACGTTTGACTGAATGGATGAAGAGGAGGCCTGGAGTGGAATTTTCGCCATTATAATTAAATATGTTGCAAGTTAAGGCACTTAGATGAGAATGTTGATTCGGAATTTAGGATGATAAATTAAGCATAGAAAAAATGAAATGATGTTTAGTCAGCAAACTCGTGTTGATTGTATAGCATGCATATAGCATAAAGTTGATTGGTTTTGTCAACATGCTCAATAATACAATACTTAATATATGAATTAAGTATACAAAAGTAAAATAAAATCAAACTTTACTTAAAAAATATAACAATCATTCACTAAATAATTAAAAACCAACATTTACCTAAACTTGGGTTGTACAACCTCCACTCTCTCAAAAAGAGGTTGAGCGTTTTAAGTCGCTAGAGGAATGAGTATACATAAAAATGTAAAAACAATTTCAATACGCTTGCGAACATCACCTAAATTGTTATATTGTATTATATTTACTTACTTGATAACTACACATTTGAGTAGGGCGTAATAAGAATCTTTTATGTTATGTATTGGGCAATAACAATCTTATATGCATTAAATTTTTATTTTTATTTTTTCCTAGTTGGTACTTACACACGTCTTTTATGAGACTAGAATACCTGATTTCTCTTTAGGAAGTAAAAGGCAGATATCACTAGGTCACTGACCATTTGGTTATGTATTAAAATTTATAAATGATATTATTTATGAAGTTAGAGTTAGACTATCATTTTATTAAAATTAATGGAGTGTAACTATAAAAAAGGAGAGCCTCCATTTCTTTAATTTTGTGATTTTAAAATAAATATTATTATTTATTGCATATTTTCATTTATGTAATTTTTTGCTTCAATAATCTCAAGTTCCTACATCATAAAAGATAATGTTACTTATTTCATTATTTGTTCAAACAGTCACTAGGATTCGATACACGTAAATAGATAATTATATGTAATATATTTCATTATGATTGATCATATAGAGACTTGAACACAAGTTCAATCGAGAATCTTAGCTGTAGAGTAATTAAAATAGAAGAGTTGGTGGCATAAGACGAGGAGGGTGAGACCAAGAGTTAATTACCTGTCATCCGTCAAGACTGTCATCCTTCCGTAGCAGGTAGGAGTACATGTCATGAACCTCTAAAATTATTATGGAATTTTTATTAATACATGGGCTTAAGGCCCAAATGTTACTTTAAAATGAAAGCAAAGCCTTGATGTTTCACTAAAAGGATTGACCTAGAGAATATTTCTCTAAAATTATGTTTTTTTATCACGCAACTTATAATAATATAAAAGACCCAAAACAATACTTTTATGACCTATACTTGCAGGAATACTTATACAACTATTTAATATGAAATTAAAAGTTCACAGTAGATTAATATGGACTTAGAGACTTCTTTAGACAAAAGATCTTATATATAAATTAATTTAACGAAATAGTATAGGCTCTGATACCAAAATTGAGTTGGATTCGACTGGATAGAAGCATGCAAATATCATAGATTAATTTAATAATTAAATCACAAAAATGATTGCCGAACCTGATAACGCTCTGATAACGCATGAACACCGGCAAAGACGGGCCAACAAGCCAACAGTTCGAGTTAACTCACAGAAGAAATTGCTAAATTAAAACTAAAGCGGGTTGTACTGGTTGGATTCAAGAAAATTCTAAGATCTATACTATCTGGCTAAATAAAATCTATATATTTGATCTTTTTGTCGACCGAAATCGTTTGCCCAAAAGTACAGAAAATACTAAATAAGGAAAAGAAAGTTTTGAACAAGAGCAAACTGAGTGTTTTATTTCATAAGAGATATATACATGCATACACACTGTTTGTACATGGGTACACTCCCACTCAATAATTTATAAAAGATAATACACTAAAAGAAATCACAAAGAAAAACATACTGGAAACTGAAGGCTGGAATGCTTGATGAGATTAGGCTTGATTGCTTTAGACTTGATTGCCTTTACTTGAGCACATAGGCTCATTTTATGTGAAAAGGAGGGAAATGAATCTTCGGCTGAGATTGCAGATGTTGCATAGACGGTGGAGATGCAAGATGCTTTAGAGATAAGATCGCTTGAATTGCACTGTTGTTGTCTGCTTTTGAGAGCCCTATCAACTTTTATTGTTGGGAAACTGCTTTCGGTGGATCTGCTTTTTCTGTACACTGTTGAGAATCTAATTTTCTTAAATGCTGAAGCTGCCTTTATCTTTATACTGTGGGGAATCTGCTTTTTCTTGGATGCTTCTTAGAATTCTAGCATATTGGACAAATATCTGTCGGTAGTGCTATCAGGTAGACTGTCATTTCAGTGTACACGGGCCAAATAGTCATCAGTGTTGTTTGGTGAGCTGGTTTCTTCATTTCTGTAGGCGAGTTCGAACTTTTCAAGCAACATCTTTTCTTCATTAATTATCGCTTCATGATCGTAGAGTCTGAAACTAGGGTTGTAACTTAGGTTAACCTGTCGATAAGCTTTATAATATACCAGATGGTTATGTACGAAGTTATGTACAAAGTCTATATGACTTGTTAGAGTCTTAACCTCAGTAGGATTAGAATGCATGTAAATTCTATGTTGTCCGAGAACTATAGCTCCATCTTTTACCCATTCTGGAGGAGTACTGTGGATTTGAAGGAGAATTGGGCTTTCAGGCATGAAGTTTTGGGTAAGCTTTTACTCAAAGGCAATGGCTTGGTTTAAACGATTAGGAAAGTTTCCTAAAGAATTTAGATATTCTAATGGTATATCTTTTGGTATTGTGATGCTATAAACCATTCCTAATTCTAATAACTTACTTAGGTAACAAATAGTGGTTTTTGTAGAGAAACAGGTTTTTCTGGTTATTTCAAAAGGAATAAATAAAATGATGTCTACTTCTAACAAGATGATACCCATAGGTACAAGATTGCCGGTTTGTGTAAATCGTAAGAAAAAATAATGGTAACGGGCTCCTTTGGGTGGACTGGTGTTTCTAAGGTAGTTTTGAATATCGATCCATTCTTTGAGCCCATCAGACTTGGCTTCTTCGAGGATGAGTTCTTTGATGTCTTCAGGGAAGAACTCGACTTGTTGTCTTAAAATTTCTCTAAAAGTTGGAGAAAAGATGGTTAAGAGCTTGGCATGCTTAGTTTGTACCTGCAGAAATTGATCTTTCTGAAGATTTTCATCTTCACCAGTCCTTTGTTCAGAAAGGGTTAGCTCTGTGGGTTTTGCTGTCGAATTTTGATAAGCAAAATTTAACTTTTTAAAATGAGATATAAGAATCTCATGCTTTTGCTGTAGAGTCAGATAAGCTTGTTAGTTGATACAAAATATTCACATAGAGTATTTAGATTTCTGACGAGGGTTCTATCAGGGTTACTTCTGGAAAATCAAATATTATCTAAAATAAGTTTTTGGTCTGGAAAAAGATTATCTCTAGCGCGGAACTGTTGAGCTGGGTTTTGAATGATTAAAAGAGGATTAGAGGTGCCTGGTATAAGGCTATAGCAGCTGTTGCTTTTTGTCTCCATTCCTGCAAAATTAGCAATCAATTAATAAGCGAGATAGAATATCTGCTAAATAATTTTCCTTTCCCTTGACATATTCAAATATAGGTTTAAAACCTCTGCCAGTAATACAGTCAATAATCTTTTTGCAGACATTCGATGTTGCTTTGCTTTGTTTACGAATTTAACTATATTATCACAATCTGTTCTTATAAGAAATTCTTTATTAAGAAAAATCTAAAATTTTTCAATAGAGTCTGTTACTCCAAGAATTTCTAGATCTGTTGAAGGTAAAGTAGATTGTGCCTTATTAAAAGTTCCACTAGCATGGCGACAAATTTATTCTTCATTACGAGAAGATTCTTTTGTAGGTCTTTGAAGAAGTAAACCTGCCCATCCTTGTGTTGATGCGTCTGTTTGAATTATTTTGTAACTATTTTCAAGTGGGAGTTGTAAGGGTTCTAGCTGAGTGACTAAGGATTTAATTTTCTTAACTAACTATGTATCTTGGATATTAAAGTATTTTTGACCATGTTTTCCTAATTTTGAATACAAGGGTCCTACCAATTTTCCTAATTTTGGAATAAAATTGCGACCATAATTTAGTAATCCCAAAAATGCTTATAGTAATTTGGTCTCTTCTAATTTATCAGGAAAGTCTAAAATCTTCTGAACAATATGGGATTGTAGCTCTACTTTTCCATCTTTGATATAAAAGCCTAAGAATTCAATATCTTGTTTTTCTAATATCATCTTTTTACTACTTATAATGAATCCTTGTGTTATAAATTCGGTGAATATAACTTCAAGATGTTTTCTATGTTCTTCCTTAGTTTGACTGAAGACTAGAATATCATCTATATAAACACAATAGAATTTTGAATATTTATTGAATATGGTGTCCATTTTTTGTTAAAACTCTTATAGTGCATTTTTTTAATCCAAAGGGCATAACAAACCATTCATAATGTCCTTCAGGATATGTGAATGCAGTCCATTCAGTGGATTCTTCAGCCATACGGATTTGCCAAAATCTTGATTTGTATTCAAATTTAGAAAACCATTTTCTATCTTGTATTCGACTTATTAAGACATTTTTATTAGGAATTTTGTAGCTGTCATCATAAGTATTATCGTTTAATCTTTTATAATTGATAACCATACGAGCTTTTCCTCTTTTTATTTCAGCATGGTTTCTAACCATAAAAGTTGGACTCCTATGTCTACTATTGTTTTTTCTTAGTACTTTTAGTAATAAAAGTTCTTTGATTTGTTTTTGAAATTCCTCTTGATTATCTAGGGTATGAGGATTATCTTGAGTTTTTATGGTTATGAAAGGGTTTATTATAATCAATTTTCCTTCGATTTTATTTTTATACCAGTGTTTCTGGGGATCTTCTCCTAGAATCTTTGTAGTTTCAGCTAATCGTAAAAGATTATCTATATTTAATTTAGAATTTTTTAATATAGCTTCATTATTAAGGAAAATATTTGGTTTATCTAAATGACCAAGAAACATTAAGGCTTCCGAAACATCTTCTAAAAATTTAGTTACATCAAATAAATTTTCTTCCGTTGCTTCTTTGGTCATAGGTAAAGTATTGACATAAGTAATAACTCATTTTTCTTTTTGAGGAATATAAGGATCTCTAGATGGAATAAAGGTTCATTTCTTAAAAAACTGTAAACCCGTAGGGGTATACATGAATTCTCCGATAAGTGATTTATAAAATTTAATCCTAAAATAAATTCATAGGTACTGGGAATATAAATAACTACGTAGGTTTATGGTAAAACAAAATTTTCATTATTAATTAATATAGGAACATTCTGAACACAATGTGTTATTGGTAATTTTTAATAATTATATTGACTCATATTAACATTATAATTTAATTTTACTAAAGCTTCTTCAGGCACTAAATGTTTTTCAATTATACTTTTGGATGCTCCGATATCTAACATAGCTGAGGTTTGAACTAATTTTTCTTTAAATTCTAAAGTTACAGGGAATTATATTAGACTAGAGGTTTTATATATTGAATTTATGGATTCAACTAAGATATTTTCTAGCTTACATTCATATTTAGAATAACAGTTATTACATATTAGAGTTTTACAGTGGTCTCTACAATAATGACCTTCTTCAATAGAAGAGTTACATTGTTTACAATTGTAAGATGAGAAAAGAAAATTAACTGAATTGTAATGACATGATGTATTGCTTATAGTGTATACGAAATCTTCTATAGAATGAAGTCCTTGTTCAAGATTTTCATTAAGATCGAATTCGTTATCTATGCTTTCAATACTATATATGCTTTCATTATTATCGTACGAATCATAGATACTTTCTAATTCATATAACTCTTCGAGGATATTGATTCTTTCTTGAATTCTTTTAATAGGGTTTTGTTTATATCTATAGGGCCAATTTGGTCTTATATGACTTAGATCTCCACAAATAAAACATTTGCAATTTCTTTCTCTTGTGGGTAGAGTGTTAATTTTTCCATCTTTCGTATCTTTATCTTTACTATCCTTCTTATCTTTGTTTATTTTTTGTTTTTTATACCAGGGACGTTTTTTAAAAGGACTGGGGCCATTTTTAACATAAGATTTTTTATTACGATAGTTTTTATATGTTTTACTTTTTCGCAAATTATACTTCCTAGGTTTGTTAGGTTTATAGGTTTTTTTGGGGTATACAACCGTATTGTGGTGGAAAGTCGAATTGTCTACATGCAAAATAGAATTGTTTCTTAATCTGTTTAAACTCTATGCGTAATTTACATTCAGTTTTTAACATACTATGAACATGATTTACTCTATCTCCTATGGTTAACCTATCTCTTCTGGGATTTTCTAACCACTTTTCCCATATTTTAGTTCCTATACTTCCTGGTAATTTCTGAAGATATCTATCTAGTAAAGTTCTATCTCCGGTTTTTCCTGTAGCTGCGAAATACTCAAAAAACTTATTTGTATAGTCTTAAATATATCTAAAGTCAAAAATCTATAATAATTCAAAATTGCGTAAAGCTTCATTTTGCTTTATTTGAGTTTCTTCCAATAATCTATCTTCTCCTAATAAAACTCTTTTTATTAAACTAGTAACCATCTGAATTGTAAAAGTATCCTTTAAGATGGCATAATCATTAGCAAAACTAATTTTGTAAGATTGCCACCAGTCATGGATTATTCCTCTAAGTAAGGTTTCACAATAAGTCAAGGCTTGGGTTCTGTTATCAAATTTGGTTAGAATACATGTTCTAATACAATCTTGTTCCCAATTTTCAATTACTTTTGCCCAATCTTATGGATCATGTCTAGATATATTTAAAATAGTTCTTGCATCATGTGCTGGAATATTATCATACCTTCTACAATTTGGTATCCAGGTAGACGTATCAGGTATATTTCTATTTTCTACATAAGTTTCTTTTGAGGGTTGTAATCTCTGTCCAGTGCTATAGTCGTCATTTGTTCTATTAGTACTACTTATTGCATTATTCATTTCTTGGTCTACTGATCCTATAGGTTGAGAGGTAGATCCTTCTGGTTCTTTTCCTTCTCTATGCTCTACTTGTTCTATTACATTTAATTCTTCTTTTAGAGTGTTCAATTCTTGCTTTGTGTAAAAGGATTCACATCCTACCTTTAATATATTTCTCTTAATATCATCATTATTTCCTTCACCTAGATAAATGCTTTCTATAAGTTGGTAACTTGGCCTAGGATATTTCTCTTTCAGATCTTCTATTTTAAGATTATCAAAATCATACATTATTTTATCTAGAATTTCATCTTCTAATCTATCATAAAGAACATTTATTTCTTTAGGAGATTCTACTTCTATTAGGGTAGTTAAAAAGTCTTCATGGGTATTATCAACTAAGTTATCTTGCCTTTTATAATTACTAAATCTTATAGTAGCTGCTCCACTATTTTTCACATATATCATATTACTTTTAGGGATCCTTTTAGTGGTAGTAGTAAGATTAGGTAATTCTCATTCTGTTCTTTCATGGGTAACACTACTTACTGATGAGCACTGAAAAGTGCGCATTTAAACCCCTTAAGCTTGAGTGTTCTAGGATCTTTATCTATCTTATTTTTTCACCTTAGATTAATTTCATGTTATTTCCCTTTTTAGGTCAATAAAGTTAAAACGGGCTAAAAATGGTTTCTTAAGGCCTTTTTGTAGTCAATCTAAGTCTTGGTGAGAATTTGGAACAAAAAGGAGGCTGATGCTAAAAACTGCTAAGTAAGATAGATCACATAAAAGTGAGATCGATCTGAGAAAAGTGAGATCAATCTGAGAAAAGTGAGATTGATCGAACCTAGATCGATCGAAGAAAAGTTGGATCGATCGAAGTATTCGCGAAAGTTATTAAAAAGCATATCTACAGCTCATTTCGGACCAACTCGGGCTGTGCTTGAAAAAGGAGATTTTAGGGCCGAGTTCTCACATTTTTGGGCTCCCAAAGCCTTGTATATAAGAGGGATTCAACCATTTTTGTAGGGGGATTCATATTTTTACATTATAATTTCTATTTTGTTGTAGTTTCTTGTGACACCCCTCGGATCCGAGACATGGGTTGATCAGGCCCAAGCCCAAACTCGAGAGATATCAAACAATTAAAGTATTTTAAAACAAACACAGAATACAAAGTGAGTAAGAAATAAAAGTAAATAACTGAAAGAAACTAAATTAATAACCTTGAATTATAAATATTTTAATTCCGATAATCTAAACCACCCATCCATACAACTCGGGAATCCATCTAGTAGACCCCTAATAAAAACTCTAATTGGAAATAAAACATTGACATAGAGAGTGATCCTACGTAGTCGGTGGAATGAAAGTCTGTATTTACTCTGCACGATCAACCTCTAACTCTGGAACTGCCGAGCACCTAAAAACTGAAGGAGTGGGTCAGGCCCACATGCATAACTTAATCTACTATGATCCAAATAGTAATCCGATACGCAGATACATCCTAGAAAGACTCCATGATAAGCGCCGAATATTACATATTCAAGCGCCCTAAATTGCATTAGTTAAGTCCATTATTTGATTATTTAAGTAGATTATCTTCATTTGTGTGTTTGTATATATTTTCAGGTCTTTTTGCCAAAAAAGGAGCAAAAATA
>JAOTQH010237789.1:0-13025 GCA_025631255.1 Cornus kousa
TTTCTGTTTCTTTGCGACTGTAAAAACATAAAACTAAAACGTTACTAAACACACCCTTATTTATTTATGGAAATCCTTAATTATCGAAAAAAAAAAAAAAAAGAAAGAAAGAAAAAAGTAAGCATCTTTTAAAAAGACTAGTTTCAGACCATCTCCATCCTCCATCTACGAAATCTGCCCATCAACCTCCATCTCGATCTCCTCCATGGCATCAACCACGCACCATTCCCTTAGCCTACATTGCACCATCCACTTCCAAACCAAACCCATCCTATGCTCAAAAGCCTCCATTACCAGCCTACAGACCGTCACTTAAGCAATCAACCTATGCTCAGAAACCACCACTCAAACCAGTCACTCATCACAAATTAAAATCTCTCCACTATTGCATTAAACAGTAACACATCAACTTATTCTACTCTCCCAAGATCACCATCTGTCACTCATGCAATTATTGATGAGGTCAAAAGGGCCTTGATGCAAGATATGCTGCTTAACCCATCAAACCTGGAGATCAGTGATATCCACTACCTTCCTGAGGGACTTGATGCTGCTATTATTCGATGCCTCTAAAGCCAACTTAATTGATAGAGTTGCAAGATTGAAGAATCAGCTTATGGTCAAGGATGAAGAGCTGTCCAATCTCAAAAATCAGATCGACCAAGCCCAAAGATCCAGAGGAATTCCACAGGTTTCTATCCCATCTAATGCACCATTACCAAGTATGAAGGCAATTCAAGCATCACCATCCATGGTGTTACCAGAGTCTGGTCAGTTCACCTATCTAATTCCAGATTCAAATTCAAATTAAAATTCAAATCTCCAGGCAAAGTCAACTTTCACTTTCAGAACACACATTACCCTGCAGCACCACAGTACCTTGTCAACATTACCCAAAAGGAAACATCACCAATCACATTACCTTTAAACCAATGGTCATTACCCACCCCTTTTCCCATCACTGAGTGATGTATGACAGAATTCTGGATAGGAGTCCGTTTTGAACGTGAAAATAATATTTTTTGGGTGAAAACGGCCCATTGAGAAAGACCTACTAGGTTTAGCTTGTGGGACGTGTTAGTTTTTGGCTGAAAACCTTCATTTTCGGCTTCGAAACTATGTTTTATTGTGTTATATGATGTCTGCTGATTATTTTAGAATTTTTGTTTCTATTTTTTTAGAATTTTTAGAGAGAATTTAGTTTTAGGCTTATTTTTAGGATTAGTTTCCTTGTATTTTAGTTTCTTTCTAGTGTTAGATTTTATCTATTATAAATATACATGAACTACATGAGCATAATTTAACTTTTGATTAATAATATTTCAATTGTTTTGCAATTTGTTATGAAATAAGAATCGAATAGAAGTTTATGAGAACAAGAGAAAATTAATGATAAGAAAATAAAATTGACACACACACAAAAGAAGACAAGGATTTACGTGGTTCGGCTATGCTTTCGTTCACGGGGAGAAGATATAACAATATTTCACTATAGAAATAAAGAGATACAAGGCAAAGTTGCCCACACCCAAAACCTAATTACACCCACGGCCCTTCACTCCAAATGATACTGATACACTCACTCAATTGATTTCGGATGCTTAAACACCATGGAGAGCAAAGATATTTATAGCCAAAAAATCACCAACTCGAGCTTGTTGATCACTCTAAGTATACTTGCTGACCGCACATACATATAGTTGGCACTACAGCTTGTTGATAACGATTCTTGGCTGCCAAGTAGCTGATGTAAGAGGTGATGTAATTGCTGACTTCAAATTTGAGCCATATGTTCAACACAATTTTTATTCAACTTTGTGGATTCAAAATAATCCCGTTCCTCGTGACCGTTTATCGTTTTCCGTTACGTCAGTTGGTATCAGAGCCTTATCTTTTCCTAGACTGATAGACAAATGATTGTTTTTGTGGCAACTTAGCTGGGGACGAAGATAGATAGAGAGTGACTTTTTCTAAAGCCGAATTTCAAGATTATCAACATAAAACTCGACAAACGTTGCAAGATATTCAAGCAATGCTTGCTATGCTTAAGTTAGAGTAGAATAGCGATAATAACATGTTTCGCAATGACGACGTAGATCGTGTTCATCCTATTCATAATCGCAACCCCTTCCTTACACATAGTTAGTCAGCCTGTGAGCAAAACGTGTTTGGGATTCATAGAGATGCACGAAGATATCATGATTTTGACGGTTATGATTCTAGGAATTTTCCTCCTAGTTTTAATGGTATCTTTTATGTTGAAGATTTTCTAGATTGGTTGGAAGATTTTGAGAGGTTCTTTGAATACATGGGACTAAGGAGGAAAAGAAGGTGAAATTGGTCACATATAAATAAGAAAGGAATAACTTCTATTTAGTGGGATCAATTGTAGGTTACTCATGCAAGACAGAGGAAGGCACCCGTACGAACTTGGTTGAAGATGAAACGTCTTTTGAAAGCCAAGTTTCTTTCACGTTACTATAAGGAGTACAAGAAGATCCAGTTTCAACAGTATCAGGATTGCATGAAAGAGAATCGGTATGTCTATGATGATTCAAAGAATTTTTACAATAGAGATTGTCACATCAAGGTTGATAATTTTATAGAATCAACCCATGTTTCCCAAGAGAGTGTTCACGAACAAATTTATGATGCATCACCTATTGTAATTAAAGAAGAAGTTAATGATGTGAAAATATCAATTCTTTTGCAAAAGTTAGTAGAAGAATAGGACTTTAGTATAGTAAAGGAATAAGACGGAAACCAGAATTTACTGTTGAGATTGAGCAACATGGCTTAATTAATGAGGTCGTCAATGAAGTTTTCCAATTGCATATCCAAGATGATGTAGAAGCTGGCTTTGATGAAAATCACGGTAAATCTGTTATTGAACAAGTGATTGATGGCAGAGAAATGTTGAGTAATGGGATTAGACTTTCATTTTAAAAAATAGATGAGAATAACTTGGAAGAGCTTGAATATGGTAATGATTGTTTAATGGGGTTTAGAGATGTGATTGAAGTAGGAGAAGTTGATGGCAACAACGTCAATTTACATAAATTGGGTGTAATTTCAATTGTTCCAATTACAATAGAAAATAATGATGAAAACTGCAGACATGATATACATGGTGGGCCCATAACTTTAGACATAAATGGAAATTTATGTACTGGTATGGTTGTGACTCTCACTGAATGTGCGTCTAATGGCTTCAGATTTAATTCTTTGGCATCGATGATACACGCTCACCTTGGATTGCAGCTGAAGTAAAAGAAAATAGATGGACAAAAAGTTCGAAGCAAGTTTACGAGGCACTAAGAATAAATCGCCAATTTTGGCATCGAAATTTATTTATATTTATTATGATTTGGAGTGAAATTGGAGGCTGAGTTTTTGTTTTTTTTTGAAGTGGAGGGAAATGATGTATGACACTTTTAGGTGTTTATAATTTTTTTTTATTTTAGATTTTTCTTATTTATTTTATTTTTATAATTATTTTAGGAAGTTTAATTTTACTTAGTTCCATTAGGAATTAAGCTCCTTTTTCTATTAGGTTTCTTTATATTTTTAGTTTCCTTTTAGGGCTAGGTTTTTTTTTTTTTTTATTATTATAAATATGTATACTGTCAAGGGTAGAAATTTTTTTATTCATTCAATTATTCAATACAATATAAAATTTATCTGAATTTATCTCTTATTTTGTGGATTCAAAGTTAACTGCTCAGAATGAACAAATTTATTGCTTTCTCTTACATCACTGAGTGTCATCCCAACCACAGCAGTACTAACATTCCCAACCCAGCACTACTGACATACCGAACCCAACACTCCTCATCGAATACCTAATGGATGTTAACCAAACCACGTCTCTCACCCAAGTTCTCTAGCAATGGGCACAAAATAGGACCATCATCAGAGCCCTCAACCAAAATCATGGGCTAATATTGCCAAGGAAAATCATGTCCACCATAGCAAAATGGTGTTTGAACATTTTAAAACATGTCATTCCATGGCTGGGAAGGCACCTATTCTTGAGCCCCATTTGGATGTTGTTGACGAAAGGCATATCCTATTAGAAAAACTATCTTGTTGGCTATTTCCCCCACAAAACGATGCCTTACAGTGTGGCTTCATCTGGTGCCATGAAGCTTTGGAGGAACTCTAGGATTATTGAAGTCCTGATGGATGGGAAAGGACTTCTTTACCTTAAGTTTGATGTTCAAAGTTCAACTGATCCTATATTTGCATCTGGGCCTTGAACTCTGGCTAGCAAGCTATTCATCATACAAATTTGGAGTTCAGATTCCTTCAAGCGGAAGCAACATAAGTCCCACTTGTCCTTGTTTGGGTTAGATTATTCAATCTTCCTATTCACTAGAGGATTGGGCCACATTGCTGGTACAATTGGGAGGCCACTTCATGCTGACCACCATATAGAATCAAGGAAGAGATTAAATTTTGTAAGAATATGTGTTGAGATTGATGCTTCCCATCTTCTAGTTGATGTGATCAAACTCAAAACTGATTCTGGCATTACTCAACTCTTACCAGCTCCCAAAAGATCCTCATACCATTCAAAAAAGCAACCACAATTGAGTCATAACTCCTTAAAGCCCATTATTGCTCATCCCACTAAGACAAACAACATTACCTAGCAACATACCAAGTCACCTACCAAATCTAAGAAATTTTTTTAAAAAAACCTCATCCTCATAACCACAACCCAGGAAGAATGCCTCATCCACCACTGAGAAGAAACCACAGACATCACCAAAAAAACCTATCTATCCACAAACAAGATTCCCAACCATCCATCACTCCTCATAAACCATTTTCACCGGGAAGAATATTAAGCCTGCATAATTCCTCAAATTGCTCATCTCACACTCCTCAAATTAACAACCCGTCCTTCAAGCATTTTACTCCACACAGCTTAAAACACTGCAAGCTAGTGGTTGACCTCTCAACATCAATCAAACCAGTACCCCCATTACCTCATATCTAACCTCAAGAAGAATCCACCAGTAGGAACTCTACTAGTCCTGATTCTAGAGAGGATCATACAATATGTCTAAATCATCGACACCTTGCTCAAACAGAAAACACAGGAAGAAGAAGAAAACACCTTCCACAAAAGGGAGGATTAGAAAGGTTCTCAAAGCTATTCCTTTCCGTTTCAAAGGATTAAGGTTGAGGGGCAACACTAAGGCCTCTTCAAAATGACTAGTTTTGCAGCCTGGAATATAAGAGGCTTTAATAGCCTTCTAAAATAACTAGAAGTCAAGTCTCTTATACTTTATCAGTTATTGCATTGCTTGAAACAAGAGTAAATGTTGCAAATGTTGACACAATCCACAAGAGAATTGGCCCCTATTGGTCAATAATTCATAACTATATTCACTCCTCTCTGGGGAAAATATGGATGCTATATATGAAATCTAAACTTGGTTCACCTCTCACTTATTAGTGAGTCAATGCAAGCAATCCACTGCTCTATCAAAGTCTTATATAATAATTCCTCCTTCAAAGCCTCATTCATCTATGGTGTAAATGATGTTACGGATATGAGGATGTTTTAGGAGGAAATCATTACCTTCTCTGATCATTTTTCTTCTCTTCCATGGATACTTCTGGGTGATTTCAATGCAACCTGTAAGCTGAGTGAGAAGTATGGTGGTTCTCTTAGGTGGGATATAGATTCAAAGGACTTCAGAGACTGTCTCGATGATGTTGGTTTGCATGATCTTAGATTCAATGGAATCATGTTCACTTAGAATAACAAGAGCCAAGGAATTGTCAATATAACAAAGAAGTTGGATAGAGCTATAATCAATAATGCTTAGAACCAATCTTATTCAAGATCAGAGTGCTTCTTCCTACCTCCAGGTCTATCAGATCATTGTCCAATTCTAGCAAAACTTGGCGAGCCACCGTAAAGGAAGCTTTCACCTTTCAGATTCTTCAACTCTTGGATTTCAAATGATCAATTCCTCCCAACAGTTGCTGCCACATGGAATACATAATTCAGAGGCACTGCTATGTTTCAAATTACCCAAAAACTGAAAGCCTTGAAAAAATCACTCAAGCTCCTATCTAAATTTAACCCAACTCCCACATCCTAAACCATCACCAACATCGAAGAGTGTCTCAATTCTTATCAAATTGCCTTAGACAATTGGCCAATAGATCACCCACTGATGAGACTGAATGAGGCAAATTTATTACAGCAGTACAATCACCTGTTGAATCTATAAGAACAAGTTTTGAGACAAAAGTATAGAATTAGATGGTTGTTGCTGGGGGATAGTAATTCATCCTTGTTCTTTAAATCCATTGGAGCAAGAATCAACCTAAAGAAGATAATATCACTGTCATCTCCCACAGATGGCCAAATTGAGGGATCATATTAAGAAGGCAGTGCTTAGCCATTTCAAAGCACTTCTAGGTAATTCTTCTCACATTTATCCTGATACTATACTCTGCTAACATATATCTCTAAAATAGTGCCAAATTATTTATATGATCAACCCACTACCATTCCAAGTGATGCTGAAATTCAGTCATGCTTGTCTACTCTCAACAAAGAAAAAGCTCCAGGTCTAGATGGATACAATACCTTTTTTCTTTCAAAAGGCTTGGCCTATAATTAGGGATAATATTGTAAAGGCCGTCAAAGAATTCTTTATAAATGGAAAACTCCTACACGAAGCTAACTGTTCCTATAAATCTCTTGTCCCTATGGTCCCCAACCCATCCGCACTTAAGGAATTCATGTCAATCTCTTGTTGTAACACCTTATATATCTCTAGGTTGTTAACTCTCAAAGTCAAACCTGTCCTACCACTTCCCATTGATAATAGTCAATCTACATTTGTCCAAGGAAGATCCATCAGTGATAATGTTTTGCTAGCCCAAGAACTAGTGCATGGATACAACCTCTCCAAACCACACCTATAGATGTGCAAGTAAGATTAACCTCCAAAGAGCATTTGATTCAGCAAATTGGGACTTTCTTCTTGATGCCCTATCAACTCTCAGATATCCACAAATATTCATCCAATGGATCAAGGCATGCATTACACCACCATTATGCATTGTATCAGTCAATGGGGAATTCACAGATTATTTCAAGGGAACTAAGTGTTTGAGGCAGGGAGATCCCCTATCTACTTTTCTTTTCACCATTTGTAATGGAAATCCTCTCTTCCATCATCAAGTCACACACCTCTTCATCAGCATCTTTTAAACTACATTGGAGATGCAACAAAATATCAATCACTCAATTAATATTCGTAGATGACTTACTTTTATTCTCTGATGGTAATATTGAATCAGTGATAATTCTATACAATGAAATAACCACATTCTCATCCATCACTGGGCTCAATATCAACATTCCAATGTTCATTATTCTTCAATGTAGTTAATCTAGCATTACAATCCCTAATATCCAACCTACCGAGAATCAGTATTGGTACAATATTACCCATCAGGTATCTTGGAGTCCTACTAATTACTACCAGATTGAAAGCTCCAGACTGCAAGACCCCTGTTGAAAAAATCTCTAACAGAATCATTCATTGGACCAACAAGGCCATCTCATATATAGGGAGTATTCAGCTCATCCAGTCCATTATTATAAGTATCCAACTCTATTGGGCTAATATGTTTATATTACCCAAGTTTGTTATATTCCAAATAAACAGCCTTTGCAGGAATTACCTATGGTCTAGGAATGGTCTTAACAATAAGAAGGCTAAAGTATCATGGCTTAGTTTCTACAAACCTAAAAAGGAAAGAGGACTTGGCATTTCGAATATGGAGCTCCTAAATAGAGCTTCTATGTTAGGACATCTCTAAAAAATTATAAGTGATAGCAAAGAGAGTTCTTGGGCTGAGTAGATTAGAGAGTATCAAGTGAAAAATAGGTGTATCTGGGAACTAAAAATACCCCAGAAATTCTCCTACACTTGGAGAATCCTAATGCACCTCCAACCACTTGTGATGAAGCTAACAAAAGCAAAAATTGGATTAGGAGAGCATACCTTATTTTGGCACCACAATTGGCTAGAGGATGATCAGCCTCTACACAGTAGGTTCACACTACAACAGAAAGAGGACAATGACATTCCCTTTGGCTCAAGAATGAGCACATTACTATCAATAAACTCTTATAATTTCCCAGCAAATGCCATTACCATGCTCCCCAATCTTCAAGTCATCTCCCTTCCTTTTAAAGGAGTTGATTCAATTACATGAAGGGCATCCCCAAACGAAAAATTCTCCCTGAAACATACCATTGAAGAAATTATAGTTCCGACATCCCCAACACCATAGTTCAAGTTGGTTTGGAATTCAATGTCCATACCCAGGCATATAGTTATTTTGTGGCTAGCTGTAATGATCCGATCATTTTTCTTTCTTTCTTTTTTCTCCATTTTTATGGATTAATTTTTTTCGTTGAAATTTCCTTTCGCGTAACCTCACTCTTCATGTTTGGAGTTGATTTTTGACTTCACATGCTTCCATCCCAGTTGGTTTCCTTGACATGCGTAGCTCTATTTTTGGAGAAAAGATTGCCGGTTATTTCTTTTTCCTGTAGGGGCGTGGATGAAAAGATTCTTCAGAAACATCTTCGTTTCTTTGGATGTTTTTCATAAATATATTTTTAAGATATTTTGATTTGGGGGTTTTTAATAAAATATCTTTTGGAAGATATTTTTATTTGGGTCACTTGCGTAGTTATCCTTTTGTGTAGGGGCCTTTGTGCAATTAATGAAAGTTAATTGCAAAGTATCTCCATGGGGCTTGGATCCCTGTATGGGAATCATTTTCACATTTCATCGAGTTGTGTACTCTTAGAATTGTTTTACTGTCGATCTCCCCAGTTTTTGGGTTTTTGACCCTAGTTGGCGCTAAACTTGTTTGGGGCATATCTCTCTGCTCGGGACTCGATTTTTAACGCCATTTCTTCCATTATTCATTTTTTCTTATTTTGGTTCTCTTTCATTCACGGTATTTTCCGTTTGAGAACATATGCGCAAATTCCACTTTTTTGGGTCGGGTAGGGACCCATTCAAGGCACTTTTTGAGATTTCTATAAATAGGGGGTAAGAGAGAGAAAAGTCAAACCTCTCCTCTCTTCCTTGGCCGGCTAACCATGGAAGCCATGGCTACCACTCTTCTTTCCCTCTTTTGAGCTCCTTCCTCTTGGATTTTTTTGTCGACGACTAAAGCTTTAATATCGGCCTTGGCGAGGCTTTCGATTCCAACCGATTGGAATCTCGTTTTGGCCATTTTTTAAGTTCGTGTTTGAAGTCAAGTTTGGATTTAGGTGTTGTCTCTTGAGGGTTTATTGCTTCCCTTGTTGTCCCCGACAAAACCCCGAAGTGGCGTCGCATTCGTAAAGGTTTCATTTCGATGGGTCTTGAGATTTCATCTCAAAGTGAAGTAGGGGTTGTTGTATATCTATTTCCTAAGTGTTTAGGTGTTTTTGGAGCTTAATATATATTATTTATATGCTTGTTTAATCATAGTCTTATGTATAGATAAAAATCCTTTGAAATGATTTAGGGTTTAATGATTAATAGCATGTTTGATGTATATATATGTATAGCTTGCCAAATTATAGTCTATATATATATTGTGTAGCTAAATTCATGATTTAGAGGCATGCTTAGCTTATATATATATATATATATATAATGTGTAGAGATATCATGTATTTAGTGGTTTAAGGAATTATAGTATATATGTATTCTATAGCTTATTCGATAATTCAAAGCCTTGAGAGTATGTTTATCTTACCGTAGGTAATTGTTTTATATAGTAAATTATTTGATTTTAGAGACTTTTCATGTCAGGATGACAATCACTTGAAATGTTACCTTGTGAGCATGTTGCTAAACTAGCATGATATAGGATATCATTGTCATGCAAAGCTTGTTTAAATATATCTTACGTAGGTATATAACTTGTTTAGAATATTGCAATTGATTACCTTGAAAGCTAGTTACTAAATTGTAGCTTATTTAGTACTTATGGCTTAGGATGGTAATTTGGCCTAATTATTGTAAAATATTCTTGTTTTATGTATAAATTGAATATTGAGGCTTGACATGTCGTATGCCATTTAGACTTGAATTCTAGGACATAGTTTGTGTGGATTCAACCTTACTTGTGCATGGAAGATGATTTTTATGCATTATTTGATTTTGTATAAGTTTGGTCTAACTTATTGATTTTACATAAGTTTTGACCTTATTGATTTTGGAAGGCTTGTAAGGAAAATATATATGTGATGGCTAGAGTTTGGCTCTAGTACGGAGACAAGAGTTTCCTAAGTCATATAAAGTGCATAATAGGTAGTACCTTGTGGGTCGTAATTTCCCAAACTAACTTATACATGCGCACACTAGGTAGTACCTTGTGTGTCGTAATTGTCCAGAATAACTTGCTTGGTCTGTGACCACGTATCCTAGTATTTCTATTATCTAATTTTGAATATAATTCTGAGTAGTTAATCATAGATTACTTGTACCTTGTGAATTAGTGCTTGACTTGCATATTTAAATCTCATTTAGTATACTTAAACGTGTGTACTTGTTCATGTATTTGAATCTTGTTTAGCATACTTGAACTTGTATATTTGCTTTGTTCATTTAAAGCTCATTTTGTATACTTTAACTTGTATACTTGCTCCGTGTGTGTAAATTTCATTTAGTATACTTGTGCCGTGTATACTTGTCTTATGCGTAATTCTTTTAGCTTAGTATACTTGATTTACGAGTTTTCCATATTAATTGTATACTTACATATATATGCTTAGACATTGCATAACTTTTTTTAATATGGTTTAGTATACTTGAAAGTGTATGCTTGTATGTCGTGCATTGTGTTTCAACATTGTTTCGTATATTTGAGCATGTATACTTATATGTTGTAGTTCATTTTAATTGCATGAGTAGCTTGAGATGATCTCTTAGTTCACCTTGGAACATAGACGTTAGGAGAAGTGATCCCTTGTGATAATCTATGTTGAACTTGCATGTCATTTGAAACTTTAAGGTATACGCATGCACTTCTCCCTAAGAGTAACTTGTTTACTCACCCTAAGTTGTTGGGTTATTTTTCAGATACGGATACCTTGGTTTGGGATGCATAACATCCCTAAATCACTTTGTTCATTTTGATGTAATATAATGTATTTTAACGAGCATGCAAGTGTTAGCATGCATCGTTTTGCCTTTTTAGGTTATATTGCATAGTTAGGCCAAAATGTCATTTTTGCCTTGAAAGATGTAATGTGTGACTAAGCACACTTTTTGACATTCATTTTATGTATATGATATGTGGCCAAGGGCCAAACTTTATTTGAAATCACATGAATGTAATGAATGTAGAATTTTACCTTTAATGTGAATAATATGAAAATTAATGGTATTAGCATGTCATTTTTGCATCGGAGTGTGCATTGTGTATGAAATTTATTATTTGGTGTTCATTTAATATGTATGAGGTGTGGCCAAGGGCTAAACACCATTTTGTTCTCACTTTTGCATTTTGGTTTCATATATTGCATTTTGAGCAAAATAGGAAAATGATCAAATCGGGTGGTACAAAGTGTGCACGAGCACATCCACTAGGACTCATTTAATATGTATGAAGTGTGACCAATAGCTAAATGGTCTTTTGAAAGCATTTAAGTCCAATTGTTGCATTTTTTGCCTTTAAAGGACATTTTTCATGCATTGGGGATCAGATAGGTCATATTTTGCATCGGCGGTATTTTTAAGCTATGGATCATTGTAGTGCATCCAAATAGGTAAGTTACATCTGTGTGCATGATCGTTTTCATGAAAAACCCTTTCCTTGGTGAAATGAGCCTCCTATGGACTTATTTCACATTTTTCTTGCATATTCTAGTTTAAGGGCACTTTTGGGTTTTACTTCAGTAAATAAATTCCGGTCTTGACTCTATCTCATAGAAAATGTGATTTTAGGGGGAGTTTTTTCATGGCATTTTTCTGAAAAATGTCGTCTTGGTCTCTAAAACCCTGCGTCGGTTCCATTTTTCTGGTTTTCTACTGTTTTGGTTCAATTCTGGATTGTTGAACTAGTTCAAAGGGGTGCATTTTTTGGTTCCAACATGAACGTTCCATCTATTTTGAACCGGTTCAGCAACCGGTTCAAGTCCCCCAGAACTTTTTTCTTTAGGTTCAGCTTTGGTCTTCCAACTCAAACTGTCATAACTCTTTCGTTTTAACTATGAATTAGTCCATTCTTAAGTCTAAACGGACCGTGTTGAAGTAAGCTTTCCAATGGTAATAATTTAAGTTTTAGATTCTTCTCGTAATTCTAGATATCCTTGTTTTAGTGAAAGGGTGTCAGATTTTGTTCGAACCGGGATAGGGTTCATTTGGGATTTCTCTTCCTTTAACCTTGGGACCTCGTGTGAGGTTACCAAAAGATGTTTTTGGACATTTTTGATCTAATTTGACTTGTTAGAAGTCAAATTTCTTCCTCTTAGGGTAAAATACCCCTGTCCTTCTCTTGTAGGGTTTTGATACCCTTGTCTCTGTTTTGCTTCAGTTGAGTCTCGAAACTACTCGGAAGGTCATTCTTGTGTCTTAGGGATGACGTACATCTTTAAAGACTTGTTTATGTTTTTGCTTCCGTATTTTTGGATTAGTTTCGGATCATCACAAGATACACTGGGTTTGTAAAATTCAGTGTCGTCACAGGATTTCTCTCTCTCAAACCTCCTATTTCTCTCTTGATCTGCCACTGAGTCCTACAAATACATATACATATATATATATATATATATATATAACCAATCTCTTTATGCCAACATCATTCCGACGACGCTTGTGAAGAAGATGATGTAAGTTTTTTTTTTTTTTTTTTCATGATTTTTGCCCGGAATTGTTCTGGGTTTGCTAGGGAAGAAGAAGTAAATTTTCAAAGGGCAGTTTGGGATTCAAAATACCATGTATAGTAGATTTTAATTATTTTGGCATTTA
>JAOTQH010237799.1:0-13021 GCA_025631255.1 Cornus kousa
GAGAAGGAAGCCCCAACTGACATGATCATACGCCTTTTCAATATCCAGCTTCCAAAGAACACCCGGATCACCACTACTTAAACGGGAATCCACACATTCACAATCAATAAGAACTGAATCCAAAATATAACGACCTCTCACAAAGGCATTCTGAGAGTCAGAAATGACGCCATCCATAACCTTCCTCAACCTAAAGGCCAAGACTTTCGCAAGCAGCTTGTAGAAACATCCTACCAAACTAATGGATCGGAAATCCCTAACATGCATTGCCTCTCCCTTCTTCGGCATAAGAACAATAAAAGTGGCATTCAAGCTTTTCTCGAAAGAGCCCTGAACATGGAAGGCGTGAAAAGAGCCCATCACCTCCTCACGAACCACCTCCCAGCACTCCAAAAGAAATCTCATAGAGAAACCATCTGGACCAGGGGCTTTATCCCCATTACAGCTCTTTAAAGCAGACAAAACTTCCTCTTTCGTAAAAGGCTCTTCCAAAGCAGAAGACTCCTCACTCGAAATAGAATCAAAGTGTAGCCCAGCAAGCAAAGGGCGCCAACCAGCTGGTTCAGTGAACAACTTCGAAAAGTAATCAGTAAAACCCTTACAAATCTCCTCCTCCTTACAAAATATCTCCCCATCCACCCTAATCCTCCCAATATGATTGCCCCTTCTATGAGCATTGGCAAGTTAATGGAAAAATTTAGTATTATTGTCACCTTCCTTAAGTCACAAAGCTCTAGACTTCTGTCTCCATGAAATCTCCTCCGTGGCGGCAATCTCAGCAAACTTTGCCTGACCCTCCACCCTCTTATGCCTCACGAGAACCGGCAAAAGGCCCTGACCCTCCATCCTATCAATATCAGCGGATCTCAGAGAGAACACGATTCTTCCGCCAAGCCAAATTTCCAAAAACTTCTTTGTTCCAAACTTTAAGATCATTATTCAAAAGAAGCAGCTTGGTTGCCAGAGAATGACTAGGGGAGCCACTCACTCCATATCCCACCCACCAGGATCGGACTTGCTCCAGGAAACCCTCACCTCGAAGCCACATATTCTCAAATCTGAAAGGGAACTTTCTGCTACGCAACCCACCATAGTCCAACATCAACGGAACATGATCGGACAAAAGGCGAGTCAAGGTGGACTGAACAACATCAGAAAACTTCTCCTCCCAATCACTTGACAAAAAGAATCTGTCAAGTCGAGAGAGAGTAGGAGGATAGCGACCACTTGACCAAGCGTAAAGCCCACCCACCAAAGGCAAATCAAACAAACAAAAAGCATCAATAAACTCTGAGAAGGACACCATGTCAGCTGTCCATCTACCCCCAGTCGATCTCTTAAAGGGGAACGCACAACATTGAAATCCCCACCGATACACCAAGGCATCGACCATCTCCTACGAACCTCCCCCAATTCCTCCCAAAGTAAATGGCAAACACAATCCTCTGAAGGACCATAAACACCAAAAAAGACCCAACAAAAACCATCCTCCACCATAGAGAGAACGCATGAAGCCGAGAAAAGCCCAACCTAAGAGTCCAACAAAGAGACCCACCGGTTATCCCACATAATCAAGATACCTCCCGAAGAGCCAATCGCATCCAAAGCAAGCCACTCCACAAATCTCCCTCCCCACAAGCTTCGAACAATCACATCCGTCATTGAGGCAATCTTAGTTTCTTGCAAACACACAACATGACCACCCGCTTTCCGAATCACCGATTTTACCACTTTCCTTCTAGCCGGGTCATTAAGACCCCGGACATTCCAAGAAAGGATTTGTAGCTTCATTGGGAAACAGAAGAGTTGATAATTACCCCCCTCCTACCACTAGTCCTCTCCTTAGACCCCCTTATCCTCCTTTCATAAGTGATAAGTGTCATGGGGCTCGGAATTCCCCTCTCCTCCCTCACCACTGGAACGCTCTCCATACTACCCATTCTATCAGCAATCTGAGAATTAAGAACATCGAGGAATAAATTGGTCGCCTCCTCCATTCGACCCTCAAAAGAAAACCCCAAAAGGGAGCCCACCTCAGTACCTTTTTCCTTCACCCAATCATCCTCCCAGTTGGCCACTCCTGTAACATAATCAGTCCCTTTCACAAAATCCCCTTCCGGTCTAACAACAGCTAAAGGGGTAAACAAATTCAAATCAGATTCACATCCATTCCATAAAACCATTCCCAAGCCCCCTTGTAATGAAGAACACGACCCATCTTCCCCATTCTCAACATATGGCAGGGATGGAGAGCAGCTAGATAATGGGGTCCCAAACACCTCATCAGCCAAATGATCATTCTGCTCAAACTGAAGACCTTTCAAAGCGAGATGAGATCGTAAATCATTCAGCACAGCAGCTGAAGCATCATCAATCTTAATTTTCACATCCTGGCCCACACAAACAGTAATACCTTCACTATTAACATCGCATATCCGGGGGGATCCCAACTCATTGCCCGTGCTTCCACCATGTCGATCATCACAAACAGGTTCCGGTTCCCTTTCAACAACCGGGGACAAACACTTTGTAACGGAAGAACCCACACCATTTTTCAATCCCAATTTCCTTCGTGACTCCCCACAAGGGTGAGAAGAAAAGGAAGAAGAAGGGAGAGAAGAAGAAGGTGCATGCGAAACATAAGACATACCCGAATCAGATTCGAATTGAGAGTCTGGAATCCACTTCTGTTTCTCCTTTCTCGTCCATCTTTTTCGAAAAGCCGGAAGAAATACCTTCTTCTTCAAACGATGCCTCTGCATAATCCTTTTAGAGCCCCGACCTCCTCTGGAACCTTCATAAAACGCACCAGATGGTTGAGAGTCAACGCCATCCACTATATTACTCAAGGGTCCAAAGCGATTATTCAATACTGGCCCAGAAAGAGAAAAAGAAGAACCTAGACCACCCTTCGATCTATAGCCCAACTCGTCACGTCCAGGAGCCAAACAAACAACTTCTTTTGGACGGGGCGCTCCATTTATTATCCGGATTCCAACCTTATCGTTAGGGATGATTTGAATTTCAAAACGAGGTCACGTGTAAGGGGGAGATATTTTGATGATGTTAAAGGGTGGTGGAGATCTTCTAGAAGATTAAGTGGGTTTCGAGATGGGAAGGGTATTGGACCCGATCCAAGGGCATTTGTTGACCCAACTCATTCTGGATCAAATCGAGAGAATACTTATGATGTGAGCTTAAATTGAAAGCCCATTTTCGGTGCAAACATGATAGGGCCGGTGCATCAAGGTGTGGGTAGTTCTCATTTTGGGCCAGATTTTATATTGCGATCTGGGCCAAACAAAAAGGCCCAAGCTCCATGTCTGATTGCCCTCATTATATTGGGCCCAATTTTAAACAACGATTTGGGTCAGATTTAAAAGGCCCAAGATCCATGTCTGTTTACCATCAACATAAAGTATCTGCTGGGCCTTGTTTGCATAATTGTTTTGAGCCTCTTCAGTTGGGACTTAACAGTGGACTTCATGATGGGTTACATTGCCACAATGACTGTTAATGTTAACTATTTTGATCGGCATCCACAACCTTCTTTTCAGTCTCAGAAGTTACATAGAAATGTTCGACGTTCTACAAACAGAAGATGGTCTAGACAGGAGAAACAAAAGTGGGTCAAGACCAAGGCATACGATATGAACTCCGGTAAGTCTCCTGTTTTGAATTCTCGGAGCCTCTCTTCTGCTCCTCCTTCTTCTACTCCTTGTGGGGTGTTGAGGAGTTCGGTGGAGATGGATATTGGTGATTTGCTGGTTGGTTCTCGACAACTGTTGCCCGTCATTGAAGCTGAGACGGAGGGCTGTTCGGATGTCGATTATTTGTTTTCATTAGTGGGGTCCAGGACCCCTGGGACTTTGGCTTGTGTTATAATAGATGATTTTTCCACATGTTTGAAGGGTGGGGAAGAAGTTACAGTTTATGTTGGCCGAGAAATGAAATTCCAGTTGATGGATGAGTTGGCAGCCTTATTGGTGAAAGAGTTGCGATTGCATAAAGCCTTAAGGGGCTTAATTGTGCTTCGATGGAGAGGTCTGAAGCATGCAGTGACGATTCAGAAGGAGAGTTTGGCACTCCGGTGGCTGCCAGTTGTGCATCTGTTTCTTTTTTTGATGAATGGGATGGGACATCAAACACATCGATGGGTGGGGATTGTGCCCTAGGATGGTGTTATAGATGGTGATTTTTTTGTCCCTTTGGCAGTGATGGACCCTGAGGGAGTGAGGAATGAATCTTCGGATATGGGTTTAGGGGATAGGGAGGTTGATGTGGATTATAGGAAGTTGTGGATTAGGGATAATGCAGGGGTTGTTGGCAACCTGGTTGGAGTATCCTATAAAGGGGAAATCTGTCAGGCAGTGGGAATACGATTTTAACAACATCCAGTAAGTGGGGGGCAGGGCAAACGCCTTTGGAGAAAGGGGAGAGGGAGGTAAGGAACCTTATCTCGTATGTTAAATATGAGGGGAAGAGTGGGAGATCAAGGGAGAGGAGTAGAGGGAAGAGAATATGAAAGAGAAGAGGGAAGGAGAACTTAATTGTTTGCGCATGAATTTACAAATTTTATGATGGAATGTCAATGGTTTAAATGACCCGAAGAAGAGGAAAGTGGTGAAGTTGGCAATTAGTAAATGGAATGTTAATGTGGTATGTTTGTAAGAAACGAAACTTTCCTTGGTTTAAGATAAGGTGGTTAGGAATCTTTGGGGTGCTAGATTTGTGGATTGGGTTGCTTTGGATAGTATGGGTTCTTCGGGGGGCATTTTTTTTTTTTTCCTAGTTGGTACTCACACACACATGCCTCCATCGAGGCTCAAACCCCTAACCTTTCTTTGAGAAGTAGGGACTTGGTACTGCTAGGCCACTGGCCTGTTGGTTTCTTCGGTGGGCATTCTTGTGATATGGGAAAAAAGATGGGTCTCAAAGCTTGATTTGTGTGTGGATGGGAAGATTTTCGGTTTCTTGTATGTTCTCTATAAGAGGAGGATGGATTCCAATGTATTTTCTCGGGCGTCTATGGCCCTAACGAGGATAACGTTTTCCATTTGTTGTGGGAGGAGCTTGGTTCTGTTCGGAGAAGATGGCCTCCGCCTTGGTGTGTTAGAGGGGATTTTAATGTAATTCACTCCCCTAGTGAGAGGTTGACTGGCCCGCGCGCGCGGGGGGAGGGGCCGGGGGGGGGGGGGGGTGTGGATCCAAGTTCATTGCCGATTTGCAATTGATTGACTTGCTGTTGGAAGGGGCAACATTCACTTGGTCCAGTGGTAGAGAGTTTCCTACTCTCTCTCGCTTGGATAGATTCCTGTTATTTGGAGGCTGGAAGGAGAAATATCCTGATGTAGTTCAAGTGAGTTGGCTAGACCAACTTCGGATTATATTCCTGCGGTTATGGATTGTGGGGGTTACGGAAAAACTCTCCTTTTAGATTTGAGAATATGTGGCTTCGAGCAGAGGGCTTTATAGCGAGGGTTCACTATTGGTGGGAGGGATATAATGTGATTGGTACTCCTAGTTTCATTCTTTCCGAAAAATTACGTCGTTTGAAGGAGGAAATTAAAAGATAGAATAAGGAGGAGTTTGGGAACTTAGAGCGGAGGAAGAACCGGGCATTTTCAGAGATTGCTTATATTGATTGCATGGAGGGATTGGGAGATCTTGGGGAGGTTTTGAGAAATAGAAGGTTGGTACGCCAGGCGGAGATTGCTGAAATAGCTGTGTTGGAGGAGATTTCGTTGAGACAGAAATCTTGAGCCCCGTGGTTAAAAAAGGGGGACTGTAATTGTGGCGACCTTGTGGGAGGGTGCAAGAGGCACTAGCAGCTGCCATACTGGCGAGCTACATCCAAGTTCATTGCCGTTTTGTAATTGATTGACTTGCTGTTCGAAGGGGCGACATTCACCTGGTCCAGTGGTAAAGAGTTTCCTACTCTCTCTCGCTTGGATAGCCTCCTGTTATCTGGAGACTGGAAGGAGAAATATCCTGATGTAGTTCAAGCGAGTTGGCTAGACCAACTTCGGATTATATTCTTGTGGTTATGGATTGTGGGGGGTTACAAAAAGCTCTCCTTTTAGATTTGTGAATATGTGGCTTCAAGCAGAGGGCTTTATTGAGAGTGTTCACTATTGGTGGGAGGGATATGATGTGATTGGTACTCCTAGTTTCATTCTTTCCGAAAAATTACGTCGTTTAAAGGAGGAAATTAAAAGATAGAATAAGGAGTTGTTTGGGGACTTAGAGTGGAGAAAGAATCGGGCGTTCTCAGAGATTGCTGATATTGATAGACTGGAGGGATTGGGAGATCTTGGGGAGGTTTTGAGAAATAAAAGGGTTGTATGCCAAGCGGAGATTGCTGAAATAGCTTTGTTGGAGGAGATTTCGTTGAGACAGAAATCTTGAGCCCTATGGTTAAAGGAGGGGAACTGTAATTGTGGCGACCTCGTGCGTGGGTGCAAGAGGCACTGACCACACTGGGCGTGCTACAGGTGCACAATCCCACATCGCCTGGGTGTAGAAAGGGGAAGTGCTATATATGTAGGTGTGTCACTCCAATTGGTATGAGGTCTTTTGGTTTAAAGCTCAAGAACAAAACCGTGCGGGCTCGGGCCCAAAGCGGATAACCATGTGGTGGAGTGAGTCGTTACTGTAATACGAAGTTTTTCCATTGACTTGCTAATGCACATCAAAGGGCAATCATATCGGGAGGATATGGGTAGGGGTAGCAATATTTGACATGACACGCTAACACGACTCGAACATTACACAAAATACGTGGGTTTGGGTTTGTCCTAATCGTGTTGACCGAATTGACATGGTAATTAAATTTGTCGTGTTTTTGTTTAACATGCCACCTGATGTGTACCAAATTATACCACTCGCAATAACACGAATCTTTGTAGGATAGGGCTATATTAAGGGTTAAGTGTTTAATTGATCCGATTTTGATTCAGAGAGAAAAGATTGTTTGATTGGTTGTTTGTCACGAACATAAAACAAAAATTAAACAAAATTAGAGTAAAGAGATTAGAGAGAGAGAATCTTAGGGATTAACTTCACCACGAACCTTGTATTATGGTCAGCCATTCAACCTTGGGATTTTAACAATTTATGTATCATATGAATTAAACTCAATAACATCCATTTAATTTGGGTTTAAAGAAAGATGTTTTATGAATTTCAATTAACAATAGCCTATCTCCGGTTAACACGAATTATCTATCTACCTACTTCTAACTAATGTTGTAGTATAACTCGTCTTCCCTAGGCATAGCCTATGAAAACACTTATTCATGAAAAACGTTGGAACACCATTGCATGATCTTTATACTTACTGTCAAGAAGCCTTTACGCTGCCATCTCGTACATTAAGAATAGGTTGAGAACAATTTAAGAATAATTAAATCTAAGATAAGGTATTAATTATTCAAAAACCATTATTTCATTAAAACACCAATTGATGTGACTCAATTGCTCATAATCATGCAATCAAAATACATACACTATGAAATTTCCAAAGTTAGAATAATCAAACCATAATACTTGGATCGGGTTACATCAATGCCCTAAGAGAGGAATTAGCTACTCATGATGATGTAAGATATCATCTGTGTTGTTGTGGTCTTCATTATCATGGACTGCACTTCTCTTCTCAGGATCTTCACCTTCAATAACTATAGAAACCCTAAAAGTCGTCACTAGATCTGAACAGAAAACTGAGATAAAAATAGAGAGAATCGAGAGAGGTTTTCTGGGGCCTTGTGCCTCCTTTTATAGAACCAACTTCTAATAAGGCTTGGATGGGCTTTAGGTTTTCTGGGGTCATCTGGCCGTCTAGGATGAAATATGACATAATTAGAACAAATCCTGTAACTTAAAATTTTGACTTATCAACAGTGGCTTGAGCCGAGAAGCTTCGCCTCGAGCTATTTGGGCAATGGCTCGAGCTATTTGGAAGGGTGCTCCAGCTCAACTTTTATACTTAGCCAAATTTTTTCAAATCTTTTCCGAAGCGTTTTTTTTCATCAACACTTATAATATTTTTGGGAATTCTTCTTTCACAGTGCTCGATCACCTCGATTAGTGCTCGAGCCTTGGAACTCCGGCTCGAGCTTTTTGGGAAAAGGCTCGAGCTTTTTGACTTTGGCTCGAGCTCTTTGGCTCTGGCTCGAGGTCCTGGCAACATGGAATTTCTGAAGCGTCTTTTCATATTCCGAGGCATATTCTGCTCGAGCTTTTTGGCAAAGGCTAGAGCACCTTGAGTTCCGGCTCGAGCCTAAAGATCTTGGCTTGAGCTATTTTGCCTTATTGGAATTTCTTGCTTCTTGGTTTTGTGTTCGAACCAAGGAACTTAGGCTCAAGCTGTGGCACTTGAACTTCTCCAAAATTCACCATTTTGGCTCCAAGCTTGCTTTAGATGATCGGCAACGACTCTGTAAGCTTCGATATCTATCTTTTCATCTTAAAGTCCTGGTTATAACCGTTTCTTTGGGTAAGTATCTGCAAACACGAAGTAAACATAAATCAGTCTAACAATGGATATAAGTATCACTTTAGGTCCTAACATACGTATATTTAAGGGCTCGAATATGCAATATTTAGCTCTCATCACCAACCCGTTTAACTAAACGTGTTAGTCGTGTTCGTGTTAAAAATGACCCGTTTAGCTAAGCGTGTTGAATAAACATGTCATGTTCGTGTCAGAAATGACTTAAACGTGTCTTGTCCCGTCGTTTCATGTCATGTCAAGTCTTGATCCATTTATTAAATGGAATAAACGCGTCGTGTTGTGTTTTTCGTGTAATAATCGTGTCGTGTTCGTGCCAGGATTTTTTGACATGAATAGTAATCGTGTCGTGATCGTTTCGACCTATATAACATAATACCTATGCTCTGACACAACACGAACACAACCCGCGAACACGAGTTGCCATCCTTAGGTGTGGGTGGAAGGGGAGTTGCTCTATGCAAGGATGTGGAGGTTTGTAGAGGAATTGGCTATTTTTATCAGAATTTATTCATTGGGACTTCACAGTTGGAGACCGCTGCCTGAGGGGCTCCAGTTTGATTCGATTTTCGAGGTGGAGAGTGTTGGTTTGGAGAGACCTTTTTCTAAAGAGGAAGTGCGTGTAAGACCCAAAACATCCACATACATAGTTACGTTGATAAGGCAACATTCATATGACATAATTGGTTCAAATTACATTGTGAAATGACTCAAAAATTATAGGAAGGAGTATAAATCATAATGAGACCACAAAAGATGAATCATAAGTCTCAAAATCATTCCTCTCCACAAAATACATAAATAGCCATCGATTGTGCATTCTTGACAAATTACATCATTGTTTACAAGTTGTTCATAAACATCAAAAAGTTACACATGAATATGGACTACACATTATATCCACCAAAAACAAGTCAATTTTCTCATAAACTTCAAAGATGAGTTTGAGGATCCTCCTGCACTTCTTTTCTATTTCCTGAAAAATGTTAATAATAGAGTGAGCGCTACAGCTTAGTAGAGGATGCCTAATTAGCATCTCCTTAAGTTGAGTAAATAGCACATGCTTTACATAATGAGAATGAAACGAGGGAACGGGGTTATGCTAAGGATTACGCAAGTACCATTCCATTCATCTAATGAACATCATCACTTTAAGGAAATGAAATGCATGAAATGCATTATGAAGTCCACATGCCACACACACACACCACAGCGCCATACACCCACGCCAAAAATGTGCAAACTAGCTGCTGGGCTTTGGGTACCTCCCTCTGTCCCTAGGGCGAATTTGCTATCGTCCCTGGCAAGGGGTACCTCCCAGCTACCATTTGGGGCCCGAGTCACTAAATTGCTCATGGGTACCTCCTGTGCCCCTATTTGCTAATTAGCACCGCCAATATAAGGGTACCTCCCCAATACCGGGTTTGAGAAAAGAAAAATTTTCTTTTCACAAACTTGTCAAATTCACATTTCTACATTCCCACACACATCTCTACACAACCACACGATGATATGGAAGATGCCTTGAGGATGAAATACTCCATACTTGAAGGAACCATACTTTCCATCATCAATATACAAACATACATGAGGTAATAAACATGTTTTTATTTATTTTTTATTTATTATTATTATTTTTTTGCATACAATTGACAAGAGGAGATTCACATAGAACATTAGACAAACACATGGCATGCTAAACATATCTCATATCAATTTTATAGCAAAAAGACATCAATTAGCTCATGAAATTCAACATGTAGCAAATTGAATAGCATGATTTCATAAATTATTGACAAAGAGAGCATGGAACCTCATATAACTCAATACCCTAGGAACCAAACTACACAACCACCATCAAATTAACATGCTTGCAAGGGGGAAAAACATGACAAAGAGAGCATGGAACCTCGTATAACTCAATACCCTAGGAACCAAACTACACAACCACCATCAAATTAACATGCTTGCAAGGGGGAAAAACATGAAATTACTTACAAGAACTTAGGAATATACTAGTTAGACAACTCTACCTTAATGAAGATGAAACCCTAGCCCTCTTTGAATTTTGGATTCTCCACAAGCCCTTGCAAAACCGGTGCCAAATGAAAGCCCTTGACGAGCTCTTCAAGTTTGCTAACTGTGGCTTTGGCAAATTTTGAGTGTAGGTAGATGAAATTAAGGGCTTTTGGTTGTAGGCTTGCGTGTTTGTAGAGAGAGAATGAAAATATAAGGAGAGAAAAAGAAATGGCTGGATGGGGGAGGAAGAAATGAGCAATCTGATGTTTGCTCCCCTTAGTCATGTGTAATCAACTTGTGGACTCCACCTTTGACCACCAAAAGTACTAACCTATCCGTTCCATGTGCAACATACTACTATCATGCCATAAACTTGCATTTAGCCAGTTATATACATATAATGCACCAAATAATGGAACTAGTACGATGCTAATGACGTCGGGAAAATTCTCGAGCACGCAAATCCGTGCGTGGGACCCATGCGAAACCTTTTGGCTAAAAAATTTCGAAAAATGATAAAACGACCTGTAATACATTTCTAAGAGTTCTAAACTCAAAGAAATTCTCTAATCAAACCCCGGGACCACCCGCCCGCAAACTGATGCACAGAGAAAATAAACACGAAAAAAATAAGAAAAATGCGGTAAAAAAGCAAAACGTCACAATTTCCCCAACATTAAAGGATTTCGTCCCCGAAATCAAGTCATATTTGGGGAAGAAAACAAATGTGGATACTTGGAACGAACCTCCCGCTCGCTCCTAAGTAGCCTCCTCCATGTCGTGGTGTCTCCATAGAACCTTCGCTAATTGGATCGTCTTGCCCCTCACACCTTCTCCCATGAGTCAAGGATCTGGGGATTGGCCTCTCCTCATAAGAAATATCCTCATTAACCTTAACCCAATTTAAAACGTGAGATGGATCCGGCTCGTACTTCCATAGCATAGACACATGAAAGACATTATGGACTCTATCCATTTGTGGTGGTAATGCCAATCGGTAAGTCACCTCCTATTGCGCTCCAAAATCTTAAACGTTCCAATGAATCGTCCCGAACCTCTTCAACCCCTTGCGTGGAGCGACCTTAAGGAAAACGTGGTCCCCCACCTCAAAGAAAAAAGGCTGTCTCCATCTATCTGCATAACTCTTCTGTCGGCTTTGTGTCGTAAGCAACCTCTGCCTAATCAACTTGATCTTCTCGGTAGCCTCATGCACAATACCCGGTCCCAAGGCGGCTGTCTCGCCTACCTCCGTCCAACAAACAAGAGATCGACAAGGTCTGCTATACAACACTTCAAATGGAGCCATCTCAATGCTCGCTTGATAGCTGTTATTGTAGGCAAACTCAATGAGTGACAAATGATCCTCCCAACTACCACCACCAAGGTCAAGAATACAGGCCCATAGCATGTCCTCCAAGATCTGGATGGTACGTTCCAAATGATTGTCCGTCTATAGGTGGAAAGCCGTATTGAAATGAAAGTGTATCAAATTGTAGTCTGAAGTCCCTCCCAATATTTAGAAGTGAACCGAGAATCTCTATCTGAAATGATGGATACCGGAACTCTATGCAATCTCACTATCTCCTTCACATACAACCTACCAAGCACCTCCGCATCGTCTGTCACTTTAATAGGCAAGAAGTGTGCTGTTTTGGTCAATTTATCAATTATAACCCATACAACATCGTTTCCCTTTGGTGACCTAGGAAGTTCTGTCACAAAATCCACAGTGATAAGCTCCCACTTTCACTGTGCTATCGGTAAAGGCTGTAACAAGCCAGTAGGTTTCTAAAGCTCGGCCTTCACTTGTTGACAAGTGATGCACCTTGCCACAAATTGAGCTACATCCTTCTTCATTCCCTTCCACCAATACTAGTGTCTCAAATTGTGATATATCTTGGTACCACCTGGATGAATTGCAAAACGAGAAGTGTGAAACTCCTGTAGAACATCCTCACGACAAGCAATAGGAACAACTCTCAACCCGAAAATTGTAGGCCTCCATCCGCATGCAAGGCCCAATCTTTCACCGTTTCACCACTAGAAATCTGTGATTGGATGGCCTCCAACTTAGTATCATGTCTTTGTGCCTTAATCACCCGACTAACAAGGGTAGGTTGAGCCACGAGACTAAACAAGGTAACTGGTTCATTGTCATCACTACTGAAGTACAATCCCATCTCGGCAAAATCTTCCATCATCTTCCATTCTCATATGGCTATACTAGCCAAGGTCCTTCGGGACTTTCGACTTAAGACATCCGTCACAACATTTGCTTTTCTGGGATGATTTTGCAAATCAAAGGTGGAGTTTGATCTTTGGCCTGTTTGGTATTCATTGGGTCATGCCTCGAACCTCTCGAGAGTAGTTAGATATGTGGAGGGGCCAATGGGTGGGGGCTCAGGCCAGAGTGTTCTGGAGGGTAACCCCTTTTTGTATTTGGTGGAGCCTTTGGAAAGAGCGAAATGGTGGATCTTTTGAGGGGAAGGA